>OMLC01043009.1:0-15869 GCA_900302585.1 Regalecus glesne | reverse complement strand
CATCAGTCCTAGAGCATCGGATGCTCTCCTCCGCAGCACGGGGACATATGGTCCTCCATCAGCCTTTGTATTGACACGTTTGCACTTTATAAATGAATGCTCTGTTCTTTATGCTATGAAATCTTGTAATTTCAATTAGCTTGTGACCCAAACCAGAATAATCCTAAAAGATGTCAGGCATTAGCATAGAGTTAGCTATTTCAGAAATAATAATTCAAAAACACTTCTCGGGGGAAGTGAAGCCTCAGACCCTCCTAAAAAGTCGGTTCTCCTCTGCTCACACATCCTTCTCACCCTTTTCACCACGAACCAAGTATGCATGCCCGAACTCCTCAATTTCTGCACTGGATAGAGTTCAGTGTTTTATATTGGATTCATCCCTCTTCAAAGAAGTGAGCCTTGCAGATTATACCAAGTTCAGAGTGGGTGTGTGAATATGGACGAAGTGCTTAGATTTAAGGGTCTGGATTGTGTGTGATGTTAGTAGTTATGATCATTTGCACAAGGTTATAAACTTGCTTCATCACCAGGGAGATTTTGTCATGTCATGTCATTGACAACCACTTCTCTGAGGTTGGGTGACAGATTGTATAGAGCCTGTCCCAGTGCTCATTGGGTGAAGGTGGAGAAGCACGTTGGACAGGTTGCTAGTCCATCCCAGGCCAGGCGTGGTAGAGTCCTGCTGTGGGAACTGATGAGCCAGAGGCAGTGGGTTTGAACTCACCGAGGGGTATCAGGAAGGGCATCTGGCCTTACTCCCCCAAGCTCCATTTAAGTCTGTGTCAACCCACAACGTGGGGAGTGACTGTGACGCACACAATGGACCTCTCAGTCGTTGAACATGGCAAAACAGACCATGGCCATCTGTGCAGCAAGATCAAGGATACAGAACCAGAATCAACAAAACCCCGGTGCAGTGTACGTCATTTAGTACAAGTTAAGGGTTGACGTTGACTACAGCGTACGAGACACTCAGCAGGCAGTCTACAGAGGTGCCATGACTGATCCAGTATGAGTCAGGAGGGTTTTAGTCACATGTTGGGATTCCACCGTGCAGGCTGATCACTCTTGTCGTGGGCCCACTTCTCATCTTGACATGAGTATTCAGCTCTCCACATGTGGTATGGTGCAATCATGAAGCACACAGCAACAAGAGACATTAGTGGAGGCAAGAAACCAGTCGCCAGGCCTACCTCCAGGATTACCAGCCTGTGAGGTGGGAACCTTCAGGGCTCATTCTGGATCAGTTCTGGCGTATCTGCAGACTTCAGCTGTGTGATGAATGTGTCATGTAGTTCATGCAAATTATTACCATCTATGAGAGGTGCTTTTTTATGTGTCACGATTAGTCCCCATGTTGTGGGGGTGGACACGGACTTGGATGGAGTTTGGGGGATTAAGGCTGGATACCCTTCCTGGCACACCACGGTAGGTTCATCAGTTACCTAAGGGCTCACTCTACCACTGAGCTACCGCAACCCCGCTAGGTTCATTACTGTCTATACTAACCGCTGTTTCTTTTAAAGACTACTTCAAGGTGTGAGTCTCAGCAGATTCCGGTTAGCGTGCTAGACGGGCACCGCAGAGTATGAGCCAATCTGCCCCCCTGCATAAGAATTGAGGCAGAGATCAGACACGTGCCTCAAACAAAGATCGACAGCCATCCATCTTTATTTCCATGCACAGTTTTTCTCCAGCCGTCCAGTTCTGAAGAAAACATTGCAGGAACTTTGGCACAGCTGATAAGTTGATAGCATGTCCAAGCATGTAAGAGACCGGGGTTGCTAATAAAACTTTCATCAGCTAAAGTGGAGCAATTTCTAATTACAAAAGTGACAAATTACTTATTACACCAGAGCCTGGGGGGGGATATAATCATAAATCAAATAACTTTTCCCCAGCCCAATTAGGTTTCCCTCACTGCAATGCTCCTCATGTTGAGTTTTGCTTAATGTTGGTTTTATATCCACTAAGAGCTAACGGCAAACGCCATCATCCTCTGTGTCAACAAACACTGGCCTCCAATTTGGACCGGATCAACTCCGATTTTAGAATTAGAGAAGATCACTTCAGAAAGCACTTGATCTGGTCGTTCATGTGACTCATAATACATGAGAGACTCCTATGATGGATCTATTCTTATTCTTATTATTATTATTATTGATATTATTATAATTATACTATATTATATTATTTAATAATATCTCCTGAGCCACGCCAGCCCCCCACATTTGGACAAATGTGATGACCACCTCTTTGTTCAGACAAAGGATCATAGAGTAAAAATGACTTGACATTTTCAGAAATCAAGGTGCTGCTGTCACAGCTGGCAAGCTATTGATGAAGCCTCATCAGCGCCAGTCACGCGAGAGAGCACTACTCTGGCTTTTGGTCTGCATTAGACAGATTCTCTGTTCCTCTCATTTCTCCTATTCTCCTCCGTGCTAATATCTGATAAGTATGCAAAGCAGCCGACAAAAAGGTAAAGAATTGCTCCCTGGAGCCAGATCTTATTGGTTCCATCTCATTATATATTCAAAATACAAAAGAGCCTAAATAGTCGAAAGGTAATTCCGTAGTATGAATGCATGAGCTCATTGGATTGAGAGAGACTCGGGTATGAGATTGGTTGAGGCACAAGTTTCATCAAAGAGAAATGAGGGGAAGTCATATTAGCACATATAAATAAATACAGTTATATCCTGAACCATTGGTTCAAATATGTAGGTATTACCTCTTAAAAGGTCTGCTCGTTCCCCATGTGTCATGCACTGTTGTGTACATCCCATTTCAGCCATCATAAATGTTGATGTGCATGGGGCTGAAAAAACAAACAAGCCTTCACCTCATTGTTGGTCAATGTGATTATGAAGTACATGACGGTGTGCATGGCTGTGTGAGGAGGGGATCTGTGCAAAGCATCACCGGCTGAGCCTGAAGATGCCATAAGCCAACTCTGCTTCCTCCCCCATGCACATTACTTCCATGCTCGGTTGGCTCTGCTAAGTGTAGTCAAGCACACAGACGCCTTGAGACAATGCTGCAGCTCCATTCACACCTTGCTTCCTGCTCTGCTCTCTCTCCACTACACCCTACCGGTCCCAGACCACCACCTCCCCGTCCCTTCCTCCTCCACACGCTTCACTAGCCCTCTATCCTACCATCACTACCCCACTCTGTATCACTAGGCAGTGTGTGTGTGTGTGTGTCTGTGGCACATGCTTGTACTTCTATCTTTGTGAGGACCGATTTGAGTTTGTATCCATCGAAGTGAGGACATTTTCACTGGTCTTCAGTCCTTTAAGGGGTTAAATTTAGGGTTAGGAATTAGCTTTAGGGTCAAGGTTGAAATTGGGGTTAGATTAAGGGTGGCATGTAGTTGGCATGTAGTGAGGTTAGGGTTCAGGGCAAGGGAAGGAATGTAATCTAGAGGGCTCCTCGGAAAGATAGCAGTAAAAGAAAGTGTGTGCGCGTGTTGTTTGTGTTGGTGGGGCTGAAATAAGCCCCTCTTATGTTCCATGTCAGCCCAAACATGCAGAGGAGAGGGGATATGGTGAATCTCATGTCAAGATTCAAGAAACTTCAGCGCCAGTCAACCAGGCCGTGCTTGTCATTTATCTCCTACAGCACATGTTTGCGTGTGTAGCACATGTTTGTATGTGGCTGATTGGGTGTGCAGCAGAGCACTCGCAGGCGTAGTAAGCCGTGGAAAGCGGTGTCGCGGCTGAGGGACAACAATCCTTTTCTGTTGACAGAGGATATTCTTGGATGCTGAGCAATTAAAGCTCAAAGAGCATGCAGAAAAGAGGAGGCTGATTTAGACGTTGTCGGCTGTTACCTCCAATGCATCTGTCTGTCCTGAACATCTCAGGAAGTCTGTGGGTCTCTGAATTATTGAGCTGCAGCGCCTTATTTTAGCCATGGTGCACACTCAGACTTTAGCATGCCGAGTGATTTATGGCCTGTGCAAACATTGTGTTATGTTTTCTGAGAAGTGTTGCAGGGTATTCAAAACTGAGCATCTGAATGAGGAGTCTGGCAGCTGTCCTCTCGTTTCACAAGAGTGAGTCAAAGAATCTTTTTCATCTATCGTTAATAAAAAATAGCAGTAGTCCCTTCATAGTCGCACTACACATAGCAAGGTACAGATGTATAAATCGAATGATAAGTGGCTTGAGGGTAAAGTTATATGTGTTTTTTTCTTCTGCCTTCACTTCCAACATGATAAAGATTCAATTCCACTTATTTCGAGACTCAGCCGGAAAGCAAACGGGGCTGCGGCTCCGGCCCTCGGTGTTTTCTGCAGTGGCTTTGGTAGCACATGTACTTAGTTTTGCGACTGAGTATCCAAATAAGTTTATTTAACCAGAATCTATCCGCATGTTGGGGGTGATGTCAGAAAGAGAAAACAAGTACAACTGTCTCCTCAAACCCCTTATTACTCCAAGTCCTATGGAAACTAAACGTGACACAGAAAGACACGGACCAGGCTAATAAACCAACCACAACAGGTCTCTAGGATTACTTAAACGATGGGTTTTTTTAGAAACCTCTTGAAACAGTCCAGAGATTCCTCAAATGTAATGGGCTGGGGAAGATCATTCCAGATATGTGGGGCTAAAACTGTAAAGATGTGCTCACCTTTTGTCCTGCAGTTTGAGTGAGGGACAGACAGAAGACCAAGGTTTGAGGGTCAGAGTGGTTCGGGAAGCAGAAAGAGGAGTGAGCAGATCAGAAGTGTACCTGGGATAAGATTTTACAGGAAGCCAGTGGAGAGATGAAAAACAGGGGTAATGTGGGTCATACGGCTAGTCTTAGTGAGTAATCCAGTAGCTGTATTTTGAACCGAGTGTAAATGATTGAAAGTGGCTTGATTGCGGCAGGAGTTGAGGGAGTTGCAGTAATCCAGACAGGGAGAAGATGTGTAGTCAGACAATTGAAAAGATCTCCTGGGCTTCCAAATGAAAAAAATGCACCAGCTGTGTTATTTTTCTTTAGCTAGCAGTCTCCATGAAAACCCACTTGGGCCCTCCATCATTTCTCATCTCTCATCTCTCTCTCTCTCTCTCTCTCTCTCACCCGAGGCCATGATTTGCCCAAGTTGATTAGCACACAAACGTGTCATGTGAACTTGCTTTAAACACTCTACTCACAGACCGACAGAAGGCCCCTGTCTTTAACTTGAGTTGCCTTTGTATTCTCATCTGTGTTATCTTTTCTCTCTCTTCATCCGAGGAATGTGTCTGCACACTTGCTAATGTTTGCTGTAATTTAGCTCACGTTTTGTGTACCGTTTCTGCTACTGCTAACCCTGGTTCTACTGCTGCTATTATGGCCACCACCACCACTTCTACTACTAATACTTCTGTTGCCATTATGGCTCCTATTACCACTGCTTCAGCTACTGTCACCACCAATAATAATAATAATAATCATAATAATAATAATACTTCCACTGCTGCTACCACCCCTGTTAGCACTACTACTACTACCACTAGTCCTACTGCTGATGGTGCCACAACTGCCACTACTGCTACACAGTTAAACTTAGTCTCATAGAATATTCTTATAAAAAGTATTAGTGGACATGTTGTAGATAAATGTTATGAGCCTTACACAAGCACATGAATGCTTCATGCTCGACACAAAACACGCCATGCACTGCAGTTTATATTTTGTCTACTTAGGAAAGTCACAATGTTGTATTACTCGAGTAGGTTCACCATGATGGTCATCCTGGAGCTCCTGTAGGATCAGGTCCAGGGTGTCCCATTCCATGCACTATCTGTATTCCTCCACAGCTTGCTTCGCAAAGCAATGTTCTCAGTTGAACCAGCGGTCTGGTCGTTCTGTCTTATCCCTGTGCACAGTGCACTATAGCCAGTGCTGTTGCTGTCTGGTCACAGAGTCAGGCTGGAGCCGGTACCAGTGCTCATGGGGAAATGAATGGTGGAGAAACACCCTGGACAGGTCGCCACTCCATTGCAGGGCTTGAGCAGTAAAGGGTTCAGTGTCTTCAGTGTCCACCACAGGGTGTCAGGAAGGCCATCTAACCTTAATGTCCCATTCTCCAGCTAGAAAAGAAAATGATTCCCTTATCAGTCCCACTAGGGGAAATTTGGATTTCGGTCGGTGTCCACCCCCACAACATGGGGACTGATCATGAGACGTAATAATGGACCTCCACACTCGACATGTTTACCTTTGATTCCTATATTTATTTACAAGTGGTTTTATTTGTGTTCATGTGCACGCATTATTTTTTAGCGTATGTGTCGCTGAGTTGCTTTCTATGGCTACTGCTGCAGAACCACAGCCCCTGGGGGACACATAAAGGACCACTATGACTACTAGCTTTAATCGAGCACAGAGAATAGGATCCATAATAGCTTCAGAGGTTGAGAACCAGCAGGTATCCTGTTTATACTCGAGAATCAAACAGTTCTTACACAAGTGTACGAGTGATATCAGCATATTTCAAAAGAAGTCAAACCTCAGCAGCTGCAGAGGAAAAGGTCTGGGCGTGTTCTGAATTCTGATTCTGAATGCCAATGTTCGAGTTTGCATTTGAAGTTTTGCCTCTATTCTAGACCGGACTGCAATACTTTACCACCGAATAGTGGTTTTCTTTTTACACCCTTATTTCCCATGTAACACACCTTTATGATGCATGAACGGACTTTGCAACAGATGAGAGTGGAGCAGAAAAGCACAGCTAAAGCTGGGGACGTTCTGTCTGCTTTGTAAATGCCTTGGGCCAGAAACACCCACGGAGGCCAATAAGTATCGACTAGGGTGATCTCCAATTATTTGGTCTTAGATACAAATCATGCTTGTCATTATCCTCAAATAATGTCTGTTCCTTCCCTTTCCCCTGCATTTGTGGACTTCTGTCTCCATTTCCAAAGGACTTCTTGGCACTGTTGCAAGGTATTCATGGATTTCCTCATCACTCATATGAGTGAGAAGTCCATGAAAGGTTTATTTCTATTTGTCACAATTAGTCCCCATGTTGTGGGGGTGGACATAGACTTAGATGGAGCTTGGGGATTAAGGCCAACGCCCTTCCTGATGCCCCCTGGTGGGGGTTAAACCCACAGCCTCTGGCTCCTCGGTTCCACAAGTGTGAGTAGATCTACCTATTGATATGATAAATGTCCAAAGCTGAATATCGGGACTTTAAGTAGAAGTTAACAGACTTTGGCCAACCCGCCGTTTCTGTTGAATTTCCTTTCTCACAATTCTCGCTGATTTACCTTCACACAGTACAGCGAAAAATGCTGAAAATAAATGAATGAACAAAACTTTATTATCGCAACTGTAACAGACCTGCACAGTGTAATTTCCCCTCTGTGTTTTTTTTTCTCTTCTGGTGTTGTTGAGAAAGATTTCCAGCAGCATAAAAAAGAAGGGAAAGGAAGAGAAAATTAGTGAAGAGGGCAAACCCATTATGAGTTACATTAGTTGCGAGCCTTAAGACTGTTACTATAAATCATTAGTTGTACTGAAAAACTATAGAGCGAAGATCCGCCCTGAATATGATTAGATGTCTAATTGAAGTATATTTACTTTCTCAAACCAAGCAAATGAGTCAAGCCTCCATGTCCACAATGTCATCTGGAAAATGACAAGCAATAATAGAGACTAGTGGAATATTAAAACGAGTTTTCTAGTACGTTAATGCTGCAAGCTGGGTGGGATTTAGCTAAAGTCAACTTGCCAGGGAACAGGTTCACTTCAGAGCATCAGGTTCTACACTGAGTCCTGTGGGCTCAGTCGGATCTCTGTGTGTGGGAAAGATCATTTTAGATTTCTGTGAATTTTGAGCTTAATAAATCTGGACGTCTTTTCAGTCCTTTGTCTAGAATTCCTCCAGATCCATCAAAATCAGCTAACAAGGGCATCTGTCAGTCATTCTAGGATTTTGCCAAGACGTTAAAGTTCTTGGTCCATCCATCTATCTATCCATCCATCCATCCTTTCATCCATCCATCTATCATCAACCACTTATCCAAAGTCATCCTGGAGCCTGTCCCAGTACTCATCGGGCAAAAGGCAGGAAACCCCCAAGGTTGCTATTCCATTGGACGGGTCGAGCAGTCAAGGGCTCAATATCTTGCTCAAGGGCACTTTGACATGGTTTCTGTAGGGTTTGGTGAGCCATGCTCCAGTGCTCTGGTTACCAGATGACCACTCTACCTCTTGAGCTATTAAGGCACCAGTTAATCAGGAGTTCGTCTTATGTTGTCCCAAGTTGTGACCTTGCATTGCTAAAAAGAAACATGGCATGCATGACCATTTCTACAATCATAGCGATGATTCCACAGTTCATCCGGGGAGTACTAATCTGCACATTAGGCTGTGTGTTAGGATGATCACGTCACACAGGCACTTTGCTGGCGAATACTATTACCTTGTGCCCATCAAGTCTAATACAGCCAACCCAGACCCTAAAGCCCAGCCTAAACCTCCCCATACTCCGTTATGGATAACTCAATAAAAACACTGTCAAAATGTGCTCATTATAAATGTGTAATGTCATAGATTGAGGACGACACCACCGCATATTTACGACCATAGCTGTTGTCGTAAATATGCGTATTATAACTTGGGATTACTTTGTGAAGTTCAGAAGTAATGGATTTTACTATGTTTAACTTGGCCCCGAGGGCTTTGGGCGAGTTAGTGCGTGAATGCATTTATGCCAAGGCCACTTAATCCCATTTGTAATCAGTAAAGCATGAGGGCCTCAGTCTCCAAGACATTCCAGAAGTAGAATGAAGTACTGTGAGGCCAGGTTGCCAGCAGCACAAACCCCTAATGTTTTACAGCCCACTAGATTTACAAGAAAATCATTTGGCTCCTGGACGATGTCCCTTATATTCTAAGCATGTGGTTAAATAATGGTCATCCTGAGCACTGTTGGCTATGAAAAATCTATGTTTAAGTGAAATGCTTGTGTCCCACACAAACTTTAACAAGACCCAGTCCAAAACCTAGAATATGGCTGGACCCGGCAGGGTCATTATTTGAAGTCATGGCCAGCATGTTACAGGGATACTCAGTGGTGGTGTCTGTAATATGAAGTCCTTGATATATAATGTTTGCTGCAAACTCCCCTCTGACATCGGTGAATATCCAGGGCATGGACATAGAGATGGTGAGGTCCCAGAAGTACCTGTGTGTTCATCCGAACAGTAAACTGGACTAGACTGACCATTCAATTAAACTATGTAAGAAGGGACAGAGCAGGCTGTATCTGCTGAGGAGGCTGAGGTCTTTTAGAGGTCAGGGGTCACTCCTCAAGACATTTTACAACACGGTGGTAGCATCAGCCATCTTGTATGGAGTGGTATGCTGGGGCAGCACCATCTCAGCTGCAGATAGGAAGAGACTTGATAAGCTGGTCTAGAGAGCTAGCTCTGTCCTGGGATGTCCCCTCAACACTGTGGAGGTAGTGGGACAAGGGAGGATGATGGTTGAGCTGTCATCCATGATGGACAATGGTTCTCATCCCATGCAGGACTACATAGCTAGACTAGAGAGCCCCTTCAGTGATAGGTTACTGCATCCAAGGTGTTTGAAGGAGCGTTTCTGCAGATCTTTCCCTTCCACAGCTGTCAGACTATATAACCAGCACTGCTCCCCCAACAGACCAAATTCACTACATGAACTGGATGTCATACTATTTAGTGAACTTCTGAGTCTGTTTTTCTGTTCATACTGTTCATATTTCCCCCTTGTTTAAATGACTGTTATATATTATGCCTTAGATGTATGCCCCTGATTGTGGTTTCCTCTTTGCTGCTGTAACAGCGTAATTTCCCCCTATGGGAATAATAAAGGAATTACTTATCTTATCTCATCTTAGTTTCTGTAGTGCTCTCAGTAGTATTTGTTGTTAACCTGTACTGAAGTAGCCCCTCACATGACATGGTTGAACTCCTTTCTATTCCATTTCTTGGCTGTTCTTATTAAGGGGTCACCACAGCAGATCATCATCTCCATCTCTTCCTGTCTTCTACATCTTCCTCTGTCACATCATCCACCTGCATGTCCTCCCTCACCACATCATAAACCTCCTCTCTGGTCTTCCTCTTCTCCTCTAGCCTGGCAGCTCCATATTCAGCATCCTTCTCCCAGTATACCAGCATCTCTCCTCCACACATGTCCAGACCATCTCAGTCTGGTCTCTCTCCCTCCAAACCGAGCTGTACCACCTCTAACATTCTCATTTTGTCAGTCATTGGGATTTGGGGTCCTTTAACCCTCCTCCTTACCCCTCAGTTCTCAGCCAACTAATCATGTAACTCGAGCGATGCTGGTGGTCATCCAGCAGCCCAGTCATGTTAAACATGGTCACTCAGTCAGTCACTTGAGACATGATCACCCAGGGACGGTCATGTCTGCCATGCCAAAGAGGGGCGAATTTCAAATGATCACCTGTGACATTAGCATCTAGCAGTGCTCCCATTGCTGTTATGTTCATATAATATCCAGAAATCAGCTATGCTAAAATCCTTACCTCATATTGCTCACTTTACAGAAGTATTGTGGAGCAGAGGAACGTGAAAAGTCAGGCGTGAAAGTCAGGCGTAGCAGGTTCGTATCCCACCGCGGTGGCTCGGTCGATGTGAGGCATTCACGGTAAAGCGCTATGGGTGGTTTGTTGACTAGAGAAGCGCTGCATAAGAGCAGGTCATTAGAGGTTTTGCCTCCAGAGCACACAAAGCTGACCACCCCTACTGGCACATTACCCCCCCTCCACACACACACACACACACTGACAGACAGACATTTTGTTTTTCTTTATCACTATGTCACCCTGCCACCAAACAATTTGACTTGGCATAAATAAGGTCTGCAGCTTTTGTCGCTTTACAGCATGTGGGCGGGGAAGATGGGAGTAGCAGTCTGACAGCTGTAGCCTTTCTGCTAACAGCACAGCTCCCTCCAACAAGTTGCTTTCATGATGAAAGAAGAGGCACACTTTTATCCTGCTTCCATATTTGATTTACAGGCAGGGTTTCAGCTCTGTTCTTGTCTCAAAGTGATGTTGTGTCATTTGATCTTGGCAGATCGTAGACATCTAAGGCCTGATTGGGTTTAAAAAGCAGTGGCGGGCATGGTTTGACACTGCACCAAAATATGTTCCATCCCGCTTTGAAGAGATCTTTCATTAACATGGGAGCCAATTGCCATTGCCTTTTTGTCTCCTCAGGCCTGTCACGACCGTGATCTTTTTGTAGTGTAGGGCTCAATTAGCATTGTCTTGACTTGATAAGTTGCGTAAAGGACCCACACGCTGCAGCAGTCTCTAACAGGCACCTCAGAGGTTATGATTTGGGCTGCTTTATCTGATGTAAATTGTTGGCAATGACACCGTAACGCGCCGTGCTTTTGAGAAATGCCTGTTCGGAAAACATCTGGCGTAACAGTTCGCTCCATCATGAAATCGTACACGGAACCCCATGAAATAATGCAGATCATGGTGTCCAACTTTTCCTGATAGAATGTCTGTTTCTCTCCAAAACTTTATCTAGTCCCCTGGGCCAGCTGTAGTTGCTCAGTGTGACAAGAGATGAAGGTACTGTCAGGTCTTGGGCTGTGTAGTCAAGCATGTAACTTTGGTTTTACAAGAGGGGAGGGGGTGGTGTCAGAATGTGAGGTCTTGAGGTCCTTCCCCAGGATAAAAAGCTATTTGAGTCCCATTTCTTGACTTTCTACATACCTTTGGGCAATGCAATCTGAAAGGCGCATTTTACGATCAGTCCCCATGTTCTCAGGGTGGACATGGACATAGATGCAGCTCAGAGGATTGAGGCCAGATCACCATCCCCGTCCACGATGGGTTCAAACCTGCAGCCTCTGGCTCGTCAATTCCTAAAGTACGCCCTTTACCACTGAGCTACTGTGCCCCCCTCAATAGCCCCCCCTCAATAGACAATAATTAATCAATCACTGACAATAGCCCATGTGACAAATGAGCATGAGTTTTGAATATATCACCTAACCCCTTATTGAGCACTTAAAACCTGCCTGTAACTCACTGCTGCCCTGCCCCCCTGTCTCCCATAGGCACCCCCACCTCATCTGATTGCTGATGTAAGGGGCGGGAGACTAGAAATAGTAACTTCCTCCTGCTGCTTTTTGAGCATGTAATATTTTCTGGGTTCTTTATTGAGAGTTATTTTGTTGAATTATGTTCGATATGAAGACATTTGAATTTGATGTGAACGCAGTTGGCTTGAACACGGTATAGAACAATGCTGGTGGCAAAGCTGAAGGCACGTTGAAATCCAGCTGGTTGTATTATTAGTAGTTTACTTTGTTTCCGAGTCAGTCTTGTTCACTTCTTATCATGTTCACGCCTTCCTCTCATTATCAACAAACCAAAGTCACCCAACCCTTTAGGCAGCACACATAACCCACCTGCAACTCGGTGCCGCTTCTGCCTGCCTCCACCTCTGCTGCTCCTCCACCTCATCTCTGATAGGAAAGCAGAGTTGAGTTATCTTGTTGAGACTGTGGTGTGCAGGTCTGATGTTAAAGCAGTGAGAGAGACTCTGCTATTTATACCTTGATGGATACTTGCTGTGATTTAAGCTTGATTCATTTTCCAATTGCATACATTAATAGGTAAATCATGCTGTTATACAACCACCTTGGATGGTTTCAAATCAAGTCGCTTTTTCCCCCTTGAGGAAACATCTGACAGGGTGGTTACTCTTTTACTCGTAGACCAGCGTTGGTGGTAACACTGTTACCTAGTAAGTGTATCCATGTTGGCCCACTCAACGTTAGCCTAGCATGAACAGCTCCAGACAGAAAATGTGATGATCCTGGCCCAAGTCACTGAATTGCCTTCTAACTACTATTTTATGGGGTCACATCTGGCTCAGAAGTTCTGGATGTTGCGAGTTTGAACCCACCACAGGGTAACAGGAAGGGGATCCAGCCTTTAACCCCCCACAACTGCCCTGTGATAGACTGGTGACATGTCCAGGGTGTTTCTCCACCTTTCACCCAGTGAGCACTGGGATAGGCTCCATTATGACTCTGCAACCTGACTTCAGCTAAGTGGTTGACGATGGATGGATGGATGGATGGATGGATGGATGGAATCACAGAACAGGCAGAAGTCCATGATGGATGGATGTCAGGTCCTTACAATCAGCAGCTCAATTCCTATGCTCTGCCAGAATCTGATGGCTGGCCAAGCAAGATACTCACAATATTCTGAAAGGAGGCAGAAACAAAGGATATTTTGAGAAGATGGAAATAGTGGCCCAGTATGTAGCTAAACCCCAGAAGACATTCCGGGTGTCTTTGCAGATGATTATGACATATCCAGCCTTGGCTAAAAGGTCTCTAAACCCATGGATCTAAATCTGCACTAGTAGCTCCAGCTCCCCTGCTCTCCACTTCTGACAGGGCTGTGGTGTGCTCAGAGGCTGATAAAGGCAAAGATGGGAGGGGGGGATGAAAGTAGGAAAATGTACAAGAGATCAATTGTGGATTTAGCTGGGAGCACAACTCTGGCTTGAGTATGCAACCCCCCCGCAGATAATATGATCATGCTTCTCATGGAGGGTCGGGTGAGAGCCACACCACATTCTAGAGAGGAAGATAGCACAGGAACCCATCTTCCCCCTGTTTTGGTCTTTAAAAAAAAAACCTTATTCTAATTGGCAGGGGTTTGAGAAATGTTAGTTCCTGAATCTGAAAATCACGCCACAGACAACAGTGTTTTATATTTTGGGAGAGAGGAGCAAGCTAAACCCGAGGAGTTTAAGCATTACTCAAGGTGGCCACTTTATCACACCAGCATTGAACTGTCTAGGATAGCCGCCCGCTGTAAGGAATGAATCTCAGTGTCAGCAAGGGAGAAAGGCACGATGAGATGTTCTTTTTCCCAGCCCTTTCTTATTCCCCCACACTGTGTCTCGATCTCTTTTAGTCACCCCCTAATGAACAGAGCTTTTACTTAGTTTCTCTCTCTCGCCTCATTTTCTCTATTTCTCATCCTAGTTGAGACGTAGCATCCCATTCATAATGCCCCTGTCCAGGAGATAATGTTGAAGTCGGTAGGAACAATGTGCAGAGAATCTCCCAGTCAGCTCCCTCTACGAATGGTAAATGGACTTGTTCTCATATAGTGTTTTTCTGCTCTAGTGACTGCTCAAAGTGCTTTACAATGAAGGCCTCACCTCTAGCGAGCCTCTGTACTGGGTTCACTCGACTCTCAGGTGCACGCTCCACCACCGAGCCACCGCGGCTCAACAAACAAACACCCGACCCCAGAAGGCCCGTGTCAAAATTTGCCTGAGTCAGAGTTTGATAGAATCATCGCCGTCTCTGGCCATCGTGCCACTCCTGCCAGACGAGAAGTCCAGGGAAGCCAATTTCAAATGATTGCCGGTTGAAGAGGGTAAGTAGGGGAGAAAATAATATAAACTCCCATCTGGACATCACGTCTCCGTCTCAGTTCTCAGCCGTCTGTCTTCCTCCCAGTGTGGAGGAAATGGAAGCTGCTTGCCACAGATAAGCCTTTCCTTGCCTGTGAATTGCTGCTGCCTGTGCCAATATGCAGCGGAACTCAGGTAGCCATTGCTGCGTATCATGTCATTGGCAGGAGTGACAGGTTGATTGGATGGTAGACGTGCAAGCTGGGATGGGTTGCCAGCTTGGGCATTTGACACATGAAAAACTTGTGTCAGCCTATTTGGTGTGTCCAGATACAGCACAACCTGCCCTAAAAACGGGCCTGTGAAGTGACCCAACACAGATATCTGCATCTGTTTCCTCCTGGTGATGCTGAGAGGAGGAGGATGTGTGAATGTGATGGACACCTGTGAGAGATGCTGCTGACCTCTGGCATCCTCCTCAGTGTAACAGCCAATTTAACTCAGTGAGATTTTAGCAGTATGGTGGCTTTGGTCGCCAGCGCCAGGGGCAAAGCGAGTGTTGCATCCCCTGAACTAGTGTAAAATATCCCATGGGGATGCGTATTTGCCCCGTCATGTTGAAAAACGGTGTGGAATGTTCAACAATCGGGAGATTTAGGGAGGGGTAGGGTGTGCTATTTTCTATTTTTGTTATTTCATACTATTGGTTTATGATAACATTTATTTAATTTAATACGTATTTATTGTTACTCCTTTTTATTTTGGAACTTTTCACCCCTAAAAATGTTGCATCCATGGCAACCGGCCCTGTGGCCTTGCCCACGCTACGCCCCTGCATTGGAGCGGGAGAAAACGAGGACCTCATGCATCAAGCTCAACGTGTTAAACACTGAAAATTATTAAAACACTAGGCCAAAGGCAGGACACAAGGCAGATGCATAGAGAGTGTTTTCTAAAGCCAAAAGGCTGTTTAATTTGCAGCTTATTTAACTGCATATAATAAGAACACTCCGCATTTAGATTTATTAAAACTTGGCTTGATAAATGAGACCCATTTCATTTACGCAGCGCACCCTACCAGGCGACAGCCAATTACCCTCACAGCCAGCATGCAGGAATGTGGTCTTCAATACATTTTGACATCCCAGTGCCGTATCATAGTTAGCCCCGGAGACAAACTCATCAGCCTTGCTCTTGATCCTGAACACAAAAGCTGTCAGCTGGGTCAAACGCTGAGGCGCTGACATTTCTCCAAGTTGCAGCCATATCTTATAAGAAGGGAGGAATTAATTTGTTGGGGGTCTTGTGTGTGTGTTTGTGTCTTTAGGATGGGGGTTTGAAAGATCCCCCCCCCACACACACACACATACACACCAACCCCCCGGTTGTGGAGCAAGTAAGTGACATTGACCCTCAGAGTGCATGTCTGAGGGAAAAAGTGGCCTCAGCGGACACATATAT
>OMLC01043007.1:0-11078 GCA_900302585.1 Regalecus glesne | reverse complement strand
CACACACAACTGTTACATCATGCCAATAAAGCCCTTTTTGAATTTTGTGTTTTAAAAAAATTCACCTACCTTAGGACCAACAGGAGAAGCAGATTAAGCAAAGCAAAGAACAGGAGCAGATACAGAGGCAGCAAGCAAAGCAAAGGGAAACAGAGCGGAGAGCGCAGGAGAAGTACAGAGAATGGCTGCAAAAGAAAAATCAAGAAAAACTGGCGAAGGAGAAGAGGGAGAAAGTAATGGACAAAGCTTACTCAATGTCATTCATTTGGTTTATTGAATACTTCTGACCTTTATTGCTTTGAAGATATGTTATTGGTGGTGACGTGCTTTGAGTATGAGGTTCTCAGTAGCACTATTGTTGTGACAGGAGGAGGCTGCTAGGAAAAAGGAGCTGGAAAAGGAACGTCTAAAGAGGGCTGAAGAGAAGTTCAAGGAATGGCTGGCCAGTGAGAAAGGCAAAGCTAGTCCCAAGTCATCATATTCCCCAAAAAGTAAGAACCTTTTAAGAATGTTGGGATTGGGAAAATGGGTGGTCTTTTGTTACTGTTCTAACCATTTATACGTGTATTTTCTTTTAGCTTTTCTTCAAAAGCTATCACCATGTAAATGATGCAGTCTTATATTTTCTGATCAGTTAGTTTTGATATTGAAATAGGGATCAGACTAAAGTAGATTTTCTTGTAATGTTGTTTTTTCCATGTGATGTCATGTGATATAGTTATCATGACACAATTTACTTTCACTGTCCTTGCTGATACTTGTTATATAACAGAGATGTATTTGGTAATCTTTTTCCAGGTCCCTATGACAAGGCCTACCCGTCACCCAGCTACTGCAATCCAATCCCATGGAAGCCTCTTCATATCCCTCCTCCAGAAACAATGCCAGATACTGCACCTGGGAGAAGACCACAGAGCCAGCCAAAATACCCACAGAAGTCCAGAGTTTCTCTTAAATTCTCTTAGACACTGCAAGTGCACTTGCTGCAGAGGAGATGGCCTAAGGGTAGACACAAGTCTATGTTATTAAACATTAATGACTGGCATTTTTTGTAATGCATCAAAGGCATCATGACACTTAAGTAAGGTTACGTTCCCATCAAGACTGAAAGATACTGCTGCTTCTGACTTTGGAATCTTCCTGATCATAGCAGGGTTTTGCTGTGTTGTGACTGGAATAAAGTCATGATGCAAGGTCTAGATGTAATTGGTTCTGTGTCCGGTGAGTGTATATAATGACCTTATATATTTGTGGCATTTTAATTCCAGATTTGTGCCTGTATGGTAGAGTTTTCATGTATATATTTTTTAGAATTGTATATAGTTTCTTGATTCCTTATCATTTTTGTTGGTTAAATCAACTTTTATTACAGCAGAGTTTTGTCCACCATTTTGTATGGTCATGCCAATAAAACCTGTATTTTTATGAATTAGCTTATATTTTTTAAATGAAAGATGCACTGTAAAGGCATGTTATCTCGTTCCCCTCTATTTATAATCAGTTAGCGGGTAAACAAAACATACCATTCTGTAGCATGCTATAAGGCTCTCTCTTTATACCCCCCCACATACATACATACACAAATGGGAAGGTGGGGTTTTGCCCAGGCCAAAGATAGGCCATGCCTGATAGACAGGCTGTCACACTCGCACATTGTTTTGTGTCCAGCTGTGCCTTGTCCTTCTGTGGGCTGAGATGACGACAATGACGAGTGTGTGGGTGGAGAGAGGGACATAAGAGAGAGGGTGTCTGAGATTCAGTGCAGTGTTCTTCTCATCATTCCACGACTGTGATGCGAGCGTATGAAGGCTGAGGTACAACGATTTTAAATTGCACTCTATTAGTTGAGCTGATCAGTAGTTCTTCATCGTGCTTTTTTTCTCTATTTTCATTCACTTGCTGAACATATTCCATACCTGGATACCAGATTGTGTTACTGACTGCTGCTTTGGAATGTGTCAGTTGATAGGGGTGAAGGGCATCGACTAAACGCTGTGTTTGTGGGGGGCACTTTCAGCATGTTTCTAGGGTTTGAAAGACGGAGGGTAGGATGAAGTCAAGTGTTTACATATCGCAAGCAGTTAACCTGCACAAGGAGCAGTTAAAAGATTGAGGCTTACAAGGAGAGGGATGTGCAAATCCTGTGGAGAATCAGCTGGCAAGTTCTTAGGCTTTCTTTACAGAGTGTTTGGGAATGTGTGATGAGTTCTAGCTGTCTGATGATTAAGTGTAGCTTGAAATGTTCCTATGTTTAACATCCATCCCCACCAGATCCTAAGCCACATTTGTAACTGAGATGTTTGTGAATAGAGCCAGTGTCTTTACCAGTGAAAGAGGACTCTGCTGTTTTTCTCTTCATTGTCTCTCCCAGGGATTGTTTCACTACAGAGCCTGACTAGAAACCTCCCATCACAAGATGCAGTGGTGTAAGTGGGCTGGCAATTGGAAACTGCACCTACCAGGGCAGGTAAGGGGGCGTGTCTTATTTGCTCTAACCTAGCCTCAGAGCGACCAGGGGAGAGGCTTGGTGATAAAGTTACAGTGTGAAGGCCATTGTTACAGGCAGCTGGTGCTATGCTTTAAGAATGCTGTTGATGAGATTAAGGACTACATGGAAACAACATGGAGAAGCACCTTTTCAAAATGGTGATGTTGAGTTTTAGCCAAGTAAAAAGAAATATCAACAAGTATCGTTCGGAGGGAATGTTCTCTCGATTTTGAATGGACATCTAATGATGGCTGGGGAAACATTTGGGGCATACCCGTGTGTCTGTAATGGTAGAGAGACAGAAGGTTGACCAAGCTCTTTTGAGGAAACGGTCCATCCAGCACTGGGAATTTCTCTTTACCCACATGCTATTTATGTTGTGTTTGGTGCAGTTACCCATCATCGGTAACTTGATCTTTATCTGTGCAGAACACAGATAAGTCTTTTAAACATCCAGACACATAGTGCTGGAAAAAAAGCTTTACCTTTGATTCTGGGGAGGACGGGATCATTGTTTTTATAGATGGTCACATGTTGTTGAGAAAACATTGAAAGAACCAGTTCTGTTGCTTCAGGGCACAGGGGCCAGGACTCAGCATTTTATTCCGTTGTCTCCTTTGTGTGTGCCTCCCCTCACCATGCAGTCAGCAGCACCAGAGCACGAGGACTCCTTTGACTTTCTCTTCAAAATCATCTTGGTTGGGGACTCTGATGTGGGCAAGACTTGTGTGGTGCAGAGCTTTAAGTCTGGCATATTTGTAGAAAATCAGCAAAACACCATTGGAGTGGACTTCACTGTACGCACCCTAGATATTGACGGCAAGAAGGTGAAGGTGAGTGGCCTGTACACTTTCCTTTATACTATTTTTGTTACTTACCGCTACTCTCTGTTAACTGATATTACATGGCACATATTTAGATGATAAAGAAAGAGAAATGTATGGGTACGGCATAGCTCAGGAGGTAGAGCAGTGTTTTAGCAATCGGAAGATTGGTGGTTCAATCCTAGGCCCCTGCAGAAAAGTGTGTCAAAGTGTCCTTGAGTTAAGACACTAATTGCTCAACCCCTGAGATAGAATGTAAACCTGTCCGCTGCCTTTTGCCCACTAACCACTAGGATTGGTTCCAGCAGGATTCTGTGACCCGATTTTGGACCAGTTGACGTTGGATGGCTGGATAAAGGAAAATTATATTGTTATATTAAGTGTGTATATTACTCTCCAAAACCACTCAATCCTGCAGCTATTTACAGTTATTGAGATTAGCGTTCCGTTTGGAAGAAGTGGTTTCGACCACTGCCTCATCCAAATGATGTCACTCCTGTATTAGCTTTCCGGGTGTGTCCAGATTTATCAACTATAACTGCACAGGGCCATAAAAATCCACACTCAGCTCAGTAGTAGCAGAAAGTACAACAGTCGCAAAGGATGAATGGGCTTTGTGACTGGTGGGATTAACAAGAGATTTTAAATAACCAATAAAATAAAAATAACTAAAGTATATTTTATTGTTATGTAGCCACTAAGCATTGTATATCTACTATCTCTTACCACCCGGTAAAATTTCACTGTGTCCTCTCAAGTCTCATATCCTCCTTGCTTTATCACACAGATGCAGGTGTGGGACACAGCGGGACAGGAGCGATTTCGCACCATCACGCAGAGTTATTACCGCAGTGCACATGGGGCCATGGTAGCCTATGACATAACAAACCGCTCCACTTTCGAATCTGTGCCCCACTGGATACAAGAGATCAAGCAGTATGGAGCCGCCAACGTGGTACTGATACTTATCGGTGGGTAACATCGAAACAGTTGTTGTATATGTTAATTTATGTTTTCAGTAAATCCAGTTACTGATAAGAGTGCAGTTTGGGTGTATAGCAGTTTGGGTTTTCAACATGGCTCACTATTTTTCTAAATCCAGGTAACAAGTCTGACCTTCACAACAACAGACAGGTGCTATTTGAGGATGCATGCAACCTGGCAGAAGAAAGAGGTGTGCTGGCTGCTCTGGAGACATCAGCCAAGGAAGCCCAAAATATCGAGGCAGCCTTCATTCTAACGGCCAAAGAGCTGCTGGTACGGAGCGGCCTGACAGTCAACGACGAGACCATACAAGACTCGCCTCACTTCCTGTTAGACCCCTCCCATCCAATCCATGGGCCCGAATCCTCAGATAAGAAATGTGGGTGCTGAGCAGATGTTGCAGATTTGTTGCTTTGGGTATGATGGATTGAAAGAACTGTTCCCAAAATACACCACCCTTCACACTAATGGTGTGTGTATGTGTGTGTGAGAGAAAGAGAGAGAGAGAGAGAGAGAGAGAGATTGTGTTTTGTAAGTGGTTACACTGTGGTGAAAAGGGAATTATGGTAATTATTTTGTGGGAAACCACAGTATTTGGTATGGGGTGTGAGAATGGAAGTTTTACATATGATTGTTATAGATATGGAAGACTATAGTATGACTTTTCCTCATCCATGTTTAAATTACTTCATATAAAATGTGTTTTAATGTGGCAATAAGTTATCAACATTTTTACAGTATCCATTATTCCTTCCATAACTACTGTTTGGAGTAAAAATGTTATTTCAAATATAATGGTAACCTCCTCGTACAAACCTTACATCCAGTTCAATTATTCTCTAAGTAGGGTCATTTGACACTTTTTCTGGCTTTCTGGTGTCAAATTCTGTCTTTTCTCCCACAAAAGTCTTCTAAGGCGTTCATTATTGTTGAGTAACCAACAAAATTTTTCAACGGTTCCACTTTTATAAAACTGCAATATCATGCTACATTTGTGGAAACTACAACAGAATAATATTTCACGATAGTCAATACACATTCCAGCTAACAGGATTTAAAAATTCTTGGACAAGGCTAAAATCAAAACGGGAAGTACCGAAATAAAGCCTGGTCCCCTAATCTCTTGATTAGTACTGTTAACCATTCACTAAGACCCAAAGACTAGTCAGAACATGGCATTTTGAAGATTAAGATCAGAACTGATCTTCAGAGGACCTCAGATAGGGACATGTCTAAGAAGTAGCAATCTATGATACCAACAAGGTGTATTTTGCTTAAACTATTTTTTAATCTTCCCATCCCCAACATTAAAATTATCTTTGAAATTTTGCAATTTATCGAAAGGCACTTTCCATCCATTTGGAAGGACTGGCCACACTAAAACAACTTTATCTTCCTTGTGACAAAAAAATATTAAATACCTTAGTGTTCCTTACAGTGCCACATGCTTCAGTAACAAGTAGATAAGAGGGTTAGGGTTGTTCACCAAAGATGATGACTAGAGATAGGTGGATGGGTAAAGGAATGCAAAAGCACCCCTATCTCAGTATGCATAGGCTATTCGTGCTACTCCAGTGGACAGCCTTCCTGCTGGAACACTAGCTCTACGGCCTCCTTCACATCGTGGACCACAAAGGAAGGCTGCGTGAGGCTTGGATCAAAGCGAAAATCCCTGTGGCCATGGAAGATTTGTTGCTCAGTGACTGTGTGCCTGGGGTCTGGAGGAAGTTCCTGCTGCTCTCGGCTGTACACCCCTGTACACACCAGGATAGAGCTGCACCTCTTAGGGTGGTGCTCCTCAGTCCTGTGCACACCCATTGCACTGCCTGGCTCTGTTGAGGTCGTTTCATGAGGGTCTTCCACAGGACCCCCACCTCCTCCGCTGCCTTTAGCCTGCATCTGGGGCCTGGCACACTGAGAGGCCTGGAGGTAGCGGTTGTACAGGTTGGCTCCGTATATATCGGCCATGGGATTATCTCTATAAAAATGACAGTGAACTTCTAATCAATTTGGCAATCACTGTAGGGAAAACGAGGCCAGATCGCATGTTTTCAAATTAAAAACTCAATAACAGGCCACATTTTTTTAAAAGGTCAGACAATAAAAGACACTTATTTTCAAACCCCACCCAACCTCCACCCCCAAACTCCACAAGGGCAAAATACTAAAATATCCACCAAGCAGGACAAGAAGTAAACCCATTCCCAACCCTAATTTTGGCCAGGGTTGATTTATTCATGTCAATCCTTTCCCTTAATATATTATCCCTAAAGTTTTCCAGGTCACTATTTCAGTGTAAAATGGGTTGTCTGTAACTTACCCTATAGCATAGAGTCTCTCCACAGGTTGAGTCCAGCCCAGACTCTCAGCCTGTTGTCTGATAAGCAGCTCAGCATAGTTATAGGTCACCACACTGGGCTTACCAATCAGGGCTTCGTATTTCAGCTCATAGCCTGTGATTTTACTGTACAGGCTCTCCAAACACACTAAGAACATACCATGGCCAAACCTAAGAGACAGGCCAACATGATTAAATGACTTTTGAGTCTTCTTTTGTCCTGCATATTACATTTGTATTGTTGTATGGGTTAATAATAGTTGGAATATTATGCCCATGAATGGACATACAAATGTACCTGGGACTCTTGGCCTCAGCCATCCACAAGAGATCCATGTTGCAGGCCAGGATTGGGATATGAGGGAATGGTAATGAATTCAAAGGATTTCCTGGCTTCCCATTAGTTAGAAGGACATCAGCTATAAGCTGGAGGTTTGTCTCCCATCTTATCGGTTCACCAAACAGAATGATGGCTGTAGCAAAAGAAAAAAAGAAATCTCTAACAGATTGCTACAATAAGTGCCAAGTAATAATAGACAAACATTTCAATGGTCGCTTTTGCTCTGGTTACAACTCTGCTAAGGTACATAATGCAATTATATGGAAAGAAACCCACCTTCTATTGGGGGTAGACCTTTGGTTGGAGGAATCTGTAAAAAGCATACACAAATGTAAAGTTGTTTGAGAATGGTCTCCAGCTATATATACATTCCTGTGTGTGTATAAATGTAAAAATAAAAGTGCCACCACACCACTTACGTTGTCCTTGGGCCTTCTATTATGATCTACGACATCTAGGAGCGGATATGCTTCTCTCAGCATATCTACAGTAATAACGTTCTGAAATCCCAGACTGGAATTTTGATAGGTTAAAGCTAAATAAAGATGCACATGTAATAAGAGCCAGTTGACTGAATATGTTCCATCTTCAGGAATAGTCCAATGATGTTTACCTAATGACGTGTTTTCTGTTAACACTCACAGAACTAGTGTGACAGGAATTATGAGTCATTTCCTGTAACTTGTCTCTGACAAGATAATAGAATAATAATAAACTTTACATATTGAATCACATAATTCTTACTGTATATTATCAAGACTTAGGTTTGCTCTAATGTATGTTTAAGAAAAGGATACTTATGAGCAACCTCCTGTACAGGGCCCTGTCCAGAAACTAGCACACACATTTTGTGGAACTGGGTGAACATTCGCAAGGGACTGTGAGACAGCATCACCTGGTCTGGGGAAACCTGGACAGAGATGGACAACAAAAGAGAAGTCCCCAAATAAAAATGAACAATCTCTTTGAATAAACAGGACAGTGCATACAAATAAGAAAGATTTGCTGGAGTTATACAGAACTACAGACACAACAGATTCTGAAGGCTTGAGGTCCATGACCAACTCATGTGACACTTACCTCTACTTCCAATAGATGTGACAGATGCTCAGCTTTAGTCTGCCTCATACAGTTGCCAGCATTTGTTACGAACACCACAGGAACTTTGTATTTCCCTTTCCGGTCCACCAAATTCCTGAAGCACTGCTTCGCTGCAGGAATCGGTGTCCTCCCTCGCACCAGCACGCCATCAATGTCAAAGAGGAGTCCAAAAGACTTGGGACTCTAGGGACAGAGTTAATCTTTGTAATCTTGTTTGATGTCTCTTCAATGTGCATGATAACAAATCAGCAACAGTGACGGGCGTCCCTAAGAGGCAAGAGTTCAGTGTGCTAACCCAAAGTGAAAGACTGGTTGGTGTGGTGTTAGAACATGTCAAGTAAAGATTCCATTGAGCCACACGATAGCAATTATTAGATTTGCCAAGGAGCAATCTGGTTGTGCTTTTATAAATATCAGACGTTAAGTTTCACTGTTAAAAACACTAACGTCTGATACAACAGAGGAGCTAGTTGACTGTGCTAAGAAGGTTCAACGTGTCCTCTCTGGGTCGCTTTGCAAGTACGACGATGACTATATTAACACTAGTTAGGTAAGGGACACCAAGTAGACTCGCTAGCTCATGTAATGACTACATTAACTTGACATTAAGCGTAACAACAAACACAACTTTAGACTTACGTGGCTGTAATTTCTCAAAGACAGAGGCTGTTTTGCTACTCCTTCATAACATGATTTCAACAGCCGCCGACTGAAGTCCCAAGTTTTGATTCTTTGCATTTCCCTGGCTTACTAAAAAACACACACACAACGGACTACTCAGCTGAGCCTGCTATAGCAGAGCTGACGCTAGATAAGCTATCGCAGTGAAAAGTTCATCTGTGGCATCTCAAAGGGAGCAGCTTGGACTGTGCAGTATTTCTCTCCATACTCCTTGTTGATTCAGAGTTAATCAGTAATACCGCAGTTGCCTCCTCTATAAGGACACACACACACACGCACACACTCTGAACAGCGGCTAGCTGCACTGTCACTGAGGCGCATGCGCAAACCGGTGATGACGCTAATTTCCTTCATTTTTTTATTGACGCCGAAACCCACATGGACGTCTTAACTTTCGATTCAGGTCAGTCCATGTCTCAACTGTCTCCTAAGAAACACAAGCGAGTGTTTTTTCCCACTCTGATTACTGTTAACTGCAACATATTGTTGTCTAGCCCAGGCCTGTAATAAAGTTTTGTCGTTTAAAAAAAAAAAGTAGGCTAACTAAAAAGTTTGTTTCAAGTCAAGTCAATTTTACAAGGTTTTAATAATGTCTTGATGCATGCTCAATAATCCAGGTAAGGGAATCACAAAAATGGTGAATGGGTTCAACTGTTGAACCCATTCACCCTTTTTAATGAAGGTTTAAATGATCTCCTAATCCACTGTAGATCCTAATAAACAGTTACACTATGCTGCAAAACCATAAAATAGAAAGGTCCATTTTTACATTGATTGATTAGTCCCAATATTATGGGGGTCTGGAAAGAGCATCCGGCCTTAATCCCCTATGCTAGGTTAAATATGAGGCATTCATTGTAAAGTATGTTTCGTGGTTGCTAGACTAGAAAAGTACTATCTAAGAACAAGTCCATTTATCATTTACCAGCATGGGAGTAGTTTTGGAAATGCATAAAAGTGACAAACGAACCCGTAATTTGATTGCATTTGTTTTAAAATGGTAAATAACACTCAAACTTCCTGGTATGTGTTTTCCTATAACGTGTTTTTATTCATAATGCAAGTTAAAAAAGGAGTCTTAATTCACATGTCCTGTCAAACATGCTGAAAACCCAACATTTTTTTGATTGCAAAATAACCTTCTATGCAATATTCTGGCTTCAATGTTAGTGTCGATAAACTGACAAATTTGCATTTGCTCAATATAAAACATTCACTATGATAAGAAATAGAAATAGTTACAGAGATAATCAGGTTCATCTGTGCCACTTACACCAATGTCCTAATATCGCAGCTTGTTTCCAATGGAATTGAATTTAAGTTTAACTTTTAATCACAGTAAACTTATATTTGATAAAACTCTAGATGGAATATCACACTGGGAATCACAATGCTATCAATACTCAGTCTGGTTTGGAATTTGGTGAATGATGCACACGTTTAGGTGGAACGGAGCACCTTTTGGGTGCTCTCTCTGCTTTGGATCTTCAAGTGGTAGGGTTTAGGGCACTGTGTGGCGCCAAAGATTGGAGTGTAGTCTGGCTTTCCGGCCTCCTCTGGCCAGATAAACTGGAACTTCCATAGTAGAGTAACCATGATCAGGAAAAGCTCCATACGAGCCAAGTTCTCCCCCAGACACATGCGGGGACCTACAGTGTTGCAGGAAAAGGACGAGAGAATCAACATGGACAGCATTGACCTCTATGACCCAGCCACATCCATACCTGGGAAACAATTTGGAAATGTTGTGTTTATATGAGGCAATAGGGGGAAAAGATGCTTGCTGACCAGCTACTCGGAACTGTGGCACAGGCCCTATAATAATGGATATATGTGAAAGTGAAAGTTGTTTTATTGCTCCGCGACCAAGCCTGGTGGAATTTGTTTTCTGCATTTAACCCTTACTAGTGTATAGGAGCAGTGATTGTATCTGCAGGACGGCACTGAGGGAGCAGTTAGGGGGTTCAGTGTTTTGCTCATAGGCACCTTGATGCGCTTTCTGGAGGGGCCAGAGATCAAACCACTAATCTCTGATTACCAGATGACTGCTCTACCTCCTGAGCTGTGTGTGTGTGTGTGTGTGTGTGTGTGTGTGTGTGTGTGTGTGTGTGTGTGTGTGTGTGTCTGTGTTTGTGTGTGTGTGTGTGTGTGTGTGTGTGTGTGTGTGTGTGTGTGTGTGTGTGTGTGTGTGTGTGTGTGTGTGTGTGTGTGTGTGTGTTTATAGCCCAGAAAAACATGATTAGTGTAATGGGACACTGGCGGGGCTGAAAGAGATGGGGAACAAAGGGAGAGGAATAAAGACAGCAAAATATAGACGCATGT
>OMLC01043003.1:0-16261 GCA_900302585.1 Regalecus glesne | reverse complement strand
CTTACACACACATTATGAATTTCAAAAGTACAAGGTATAATTTCTCTGTCATGGTCCAGGCAGTCAAACACATCAAAATAATTTGAATCAGATCATCTGGACAAATATTTTAAAAAAGAGGAGGACATTTCCACATTCATCTGTCTCCCAGCCTAAAAGGTCACACGATTTTACTTTTACAACCAGGGGGACGGTAAACATCTTGAATTTTCAACCGAATGCCTTCATCAACTCTGAAGTAAGCCCAGTGAGTTGTCCAGCCCCCTGACTTCAGAGTTGACTAAGACATTCAGATGAATATTCAAGATGTTTATTGTCCTTCTGGTTGTACAAGTACAATCATGTGAACATTTTAGCGCCATTACAGAAACTTGAGATAAAGGTAAAATAAAGATATATAATAAAAGGTGTGTATCCATACACTTGTATACAAAGCAACAAGTGTAACAGAATAAGGTATAAGACAGTTAAAAGTAAGCGTAGAAATCAATCAAGTATAAGAAGCAGTAATGGGTGCATACATGATCAGTAGTCAAAGATACGGCACGGGCAATTATCAGATATTACAGAGATGGCAGGGCTGCACTTGTGTTTGTGTGTGAGTTCCTCATAAGAAGGCTTACGGCCTGATGAAGGAAGCTTGAATGCTGAAACACCCTAATTTTTGAATATATGTCCATATGATATGATTCAAATTATTAGATTTCTTTGTAAAAAGTATAACTGAATAGCTACTTCATGATAAATGGAGTAGCTTATTAGACTTATTTTTTCATGTAGTACTTTTAATGCATTTCTGTATGCTCACTTCATTCCTATATGAGCTATGACACTGTGTCATTATACCAGAACTGAAGATATGTCTTTGTTTTGGCGTATACATTTTATGCATGTTGTCATATTTTCCATTTGCTCTGTTCAGGTTCCTTTTTTTTGCACTGTGTAAATAAATGAGTGTTAATTGTGAAGTTCTATCTGTGCCCATAGCTTTGTTGTACTGGTCGAGGAGGGTGTGTCCGTCTCACAAATCGTCTTGATTGGTCGGTGTAGTTATGCTGTCCATATATACTGTGCATTTGTATGCTGTGACTAATCTCTGCAGTCATCAACATGTTTGCGTGCAGACATTGGATTGAGTTTGATGATAAGGCTAAAAGTATGAGAGGCCTCCCACTGGGACCTCATGTCGTGCACTACACAGTGTTATTTCCTCTCTCGAAGTATTCAGTGAGAGGCTAAATTCCTGAAGGCTTTTCTTTTCTCAGCTAAAACTGTTAAATGTAAGTTCTAGATGTTTTGGTGTTGCCTCTTTGACTGATTCCACTCTGCTCGTGTTTTGTCCTGTTTCAGATGGATTTGCGGCTACTTTTGATAGCAACGTTATTAACAGTCCTTGGGAACAGCCGGGCACAACAAGGTAAGACGTTGGAGAGCACACAACTTATTAGAGTTGCACAGTTGTTGTTTTTTTCCCCTCCTTCTTTGGATCTTTTGTCTCTTTTTGCTATTATGTTATACTGTAATGGTAAAAAAAGGTCATTAAGTTATGTGAAAAGTACCCTGTTCTGTACCCCTAACCTAGACATGACATGACAAACTATTAGTGAATCTGATATTCAATTTAAAGCCAGATTTCTATAGATTATTATGGTCTGGCCGGTGTCATTCTTTTTTCTGTTTCAAAAATGCCAGTTATTAAATATATTTATATATACAGATGAGTACAATGCAATATTATATCTCATATTTGGCTTCAACTGCCCTTCATCTTGGCCATTCTGTTCCAGAAAGAGTGAATTGTTGCAACTAATGATGGAAGGTTTCTTTTTTAAACATGAAATTATAGCATGACTTGATAAACTGCCTGAAGGTGTTTTTGGTTTGTTGTTTTGGTTGTTGTTTTTACCAGAAGCTCTACTTTGTTTTACTGTAACAGTGCCTGGCATGCCGTGTCTCATAATTAAAACTATCAATATATATTTCAGAGGGAAGTGAATGCATCAAGGCAAACGCACAGTCATGTGGGGAATGCATCCAGGTGTCCAAGACATGTGGGTGGTGCACAGATGAAGTAAGTTTTGTACTTGAGATACAATCCTGAAGGTGGTATTTTTTTGTATTACCTATTGATATCAGGGGTAATGGCAGTGGTGCTTAACCACTCCAAATGCCTGAGCTCCATTCAAAATGAAATGGTCATCGGTGTTGTAACATCAGCAACCTTCCCTGCTACAGAACAAAATGTGTTTGAACCTGAGTTTTAGCTGTTGATGTTTAATCTGTTGGTAAATGGTAAAGGGGTAAATGGACTTATTCTTATATAATGCTCTTCTACTCTAGCCACCATTCAAAGAGCTTTACAATGCATGCTTCACATTTACTGAGCGTGGGGGATTAAGGGCAGATGCCCTTTCCTGACGCTCCGCAGGGAGACCCAACCCATGACATCTGACTTGTAGGTGGGCTCTCTACCACTGAGCCACTGTGGCCCTATAGTGCCACAATCATCTGTGTTTATTGCCCAGTCATTCCATCAAGGAATGCCAATGACAAACCTTGGTGGAAGGTGTGAAAGAGACACTATCTGTTGCCCTAACAACAGTTAAATTGGCTCCAGTGTTTAATGACACTGTAACTTCTCATTTTCTCTAGCAGCAGATGTTCATAGGCACCTCTGCTGGTTGAACACAGCACACTATGCTATTTTATGGTGTAAAGAATATATAAAGTCACCATGAGTCATTACTTCCTCTGAGACCAATGGGTATGTGTCATTTATCTACTATATTAGAATATGTATTATGTTCAGTGTAGCGCTAATGTGTGAATAATGATAAAGCAGTAACGTCTTGTGTAAGGATGCATGTACTTCTCCTTTAGGCCACAGATACAAATCTAACCCCTTTTTAGGCTCTGTAAACCTTTAGCAATGTGCTTATTTGCTTTTTGTGTAATGATGATTAGTGGCTGCTGCACGAGATTAGTTTGAAGCTTAACTACTGTGGCTTTCATCACATACCTCTGTTTTTCTTCATACTTAAATGATGAAAAATACTGCAAAGGGTCTCCCACAGTGATTTTTTTCAGTCCTGTAGGGTGCCAGCGCAAGGAGCCTCATAGTTCAGCAGGTACAGAGGTCATCTAGCGATCGGAAGGTTGCAGGTTCGATCCCCACACCTGTAGAGAAGCACATCAAAGTGTGCTTGAGTAAGACACTCTTTCCCTAGCTGATTTGCCCTGTGATGGACTGGCACCTGTCCAAGCTGTTTCCTCACCTTTCTCCCAGTGAGCACTGGGATGGGCTCCAGTTCCCCAGGACCCAACTTTGGATAAGTGGTTGATGATGGATGGATAGGTGCCAGTGCAAAAGAAACCCGAGCCCTGCCTTGACTGGAAAATAATTTGGAAAATCATAAATCTCATTAACCATACTTCAGTTTTGTCCGCCAAGAACAAATCCGTATCTCATTGGACCATACAACTAGATTAGCTTCTTTGTGACACTGGTACTACTTTAGCTCATTTTAATTCTACAACATCAATATTCCTGATCTCAAACATCAGTATTTGCCTCAAGTCTTTCAAACCATGACTTTTCCACTCTTTTTCCTCTACATGTCCTTGTGGTCTTTAGTTGCCTGGAATGCCATTTTAGTCTGTGAAACACAATACAAACTATCTGTGGTTATTTCTCATACATATTGGCCAGAGAGCACCGATTGAAAAAAACATGTAGTTGTTTCTAATTTATTGGCAAAATAGTCCATTCTTTTTGTGCAGTTCCTGCAGTAAATGTTGCTTAACCTATAATTACACAATGCACACTTGTGAGTAAAAGGACTCATTTTTATAAAGTGCTTTTCTAGTCTAGCGACCGCTCAAAGCACTTTGCAATGAGTGCGAGTTAAAGAAATATTCTATTCTCAAAGTATTACCAAAGTAACTGGACCAATAATTTCTCTATTGATGTTCTTCAGTATTGACTGTATTGCAAAATCAATCGCTCTGGCAGCAACAAATGGCGTGAATTACTTGACCTTTTAGTTAAATCAGATGGGTAAGAAATTGGTGCAAGAGAAGAAAAAGGTGCCTTGAGGTCAATGTGCATCAAAGGACTAGGCCAGATTCTATTTCTGCTTTGCCTCAGCTCATTGTCTTAGGCTTTCTGCCACTGGGGCCTGTGGGATATCATGTGCAGACAATCAATACTCCTGGTTAGGCATCTGTTTCTCCTTTTCTCTTGCTGCCTTAGTACAATGGCCTGTGAATCGGACAGTTTAAGACCATTGACGTAAACTGTTAGGAATCCAGGGTTCTTGAGTGTGGAGACGTTCCTGGAATTTCATCCTAGATTCCACCATGTAATCTGAGCCCCTCACCTTGCCTAATGGTTGCCCGTGATATTTGGAAAATGTGGGAAGCTGAACCTTTTTAAGAACCCAAGTGCATATGTGAGCCAACATAGTAATATTGCAATTTTAGTTTCGTATAATTGCTTTGAGGAAACTTACTCTTTCTGCTTCAATATTCCCTACACAGAACTTTCTCAACCAGGGTGAGTCAAAGTCTGCTCGTTGTGATGACCTGGAGTCCCTGCAGAGGCGAAACTGTCCTGCGACAAAGATTGAAAATCCCCATGGCAACATAGTTATTGTCAGAAACAAATCTGTCACCAATCGCAAGAAGGATGTGGCAGAGAAACTGAAACCAGAGCAGATCACCCAGATCCAGCCTCAGAAGCTCGCCCTGACCCTCAGATCTGGTAAACAATCATTTTAAGATGTTAGGCATTGCTCTTGAAATTCAGGTTAGCTTCACAAGGTTGGTTTTTCCACACATTTTGAGGTTTGCAGGTTCTATTAGTTAGCATCTGATTATCTTTGCCACTGTAGGGGCATTAAAATGTGACATCCAAAATGCTTATCATAAACGTAGGTTCGGCAAAGCGTTTTAAGTTGATTGTTGATGTCGAGTGCTTTGGCCTGCCTGCTGAGATATTGACCTGATTTAGCAGTTAACTGAAGGGGATGGACAAGCAGAGATGAGCTGTATTTACTGTGGTGTACAGCATGCTACTAACAATCTGTTGCACTGTTCCTCACCAGGTGAACCCCAGACGTTCAAACTGAAGTTCAAGCGTGCAGAGGACTACCCCATTGACCTGTACTATCTTATGGACCTCTCCTTCTCCATGAAGGACGATCTGGAGAATGTGAAGAACTTGGGCACAGACCTGATGAGGGAGATGCAGGAGATCACCTCAGACTTCAGGATAGGTAGGGCAGACAAATTCATAAGAGTAAAAGATGCACAGCACTTGCAGAATTGGTTTGATATGAGATTTGGATCATTTCCTGTCTCCCCAAAACATTGGATAAAAAAAAGGGAAACACGTGTGTCACGTTCCCTTTGGAACCTAATTGTTACACACTGAATCCATTATCACAAATGAATAATTTATTGTTGGTAGCATATTTAATACCCAACAACACGTATGGCAAGGCTAACATTCATGATGCAGTACAGCTGTATTCCCCTCTTAGAAAAGATGGGTGCAGAAAGTCTCTGTGCAAACAAACAACCTTTTTATTATCCTTAACAGGGTTTGGCTCCTTTGTTGAGAAAACAGTCATGCCTTACATCAGCACCACCCCAGCCAGGCTCATCAACCCCTGCACAGGCAGCGAGAACTGCACCAGCCCCTTCAGCTACAAGAACGTCTTGAAGCTGACGAACCAGGGGGATGAGTTCAATCGCCTGGTCAGTAAGCAGCAGATCTCTGGGAACCTGGACTCACCAGAAGGAGGCTTTGATGCCATCATGCAAGTGGCGGTCTGTGAGGTGAGAATTAGCAAGTTGTTCTTTGGTTGCGCCTTTTGTATTAAAGGTCGACATGAGAGGTCCAGCAAAAGTTTTTGAGTTTCTTTCGGCTTTGCCTATCTCAGACATCTGTGGAAAGGAGCAATCTTTCTACAAAGGTCTACACAAATAGAACTTATTCTGTGCTTACATCTGCAGCAACTGTCTTGCTGTGTCGCCAAGTTCTGGTGTTGCCGTCTCTTGCAGCCAGCTTCTGGACGTTGCTAGTGTAGTTTCGAAGGGTAATGTATACTATTGATGGCCAATAATTTGACAGACTCTTGAATGGCCTGTCAGCCCATGATCTCTTGGCGCTGCTGCTGTCAGAATTGTGGGATCGAGTCAGTGGAAAGTAACTTGTTAAAATTAGAACTGACACGCTGAGGGGTGAAAACAAAGGCAGCGTTCTCCTGTCAGTGAAACAACAGACAAAACTGAGGCCAGACTCTTATCTCCAGCAACTGTTGCTGCTCATTCACATAAAGTTGAACATTGCTCGACTTTTTCACCGCCAGGCAACTCGCTGCACCATGTTGCTCAGTGTATTCCAAAGACCATTGGATGTGAATTACTTTCAGCCTTATGGCTCTTTGTCAGTACTGGTGGTGAGTGCAGCGTTAATGGGAGCTTGTTAACATCCAGTTTGGACCATTGATTTGGAAATGGATCCTTTTCCAGGCTGGATTGATTCTCCTCTAAACTTTTGATCAATTTTATGTATTATTTGAGTGTTTTTATCTATTTTTAAATTTTATTTACATGATTTTCCCCCTTAAAATGGTGTGGCTTTGACCCTTTAACTCCTTCCTACTGTTTGCTTGTAAAATTGGCAGTTACAGAATAGAAGCTTTTGCTATTATTGAGCTGTTGTGTTACTTGATATTTCATGTGAGTTAAAGGGTCCTTTTGACACGCATGATATCTGCTAAATGTAAAGCACCTGGGTCTGTTTTTATCGATAATGTCACCACACATTTTGGATTGTGCTTGTGCATATTTTTCTTTGTCCTCTCCTAACCTCATGTTTTAGGTATGCTATGGCAGCAGTGTTGAAGTGTTATCGTTTTGGTTAAAAATTTTTAACTAACAATAAAGAAAGAATATTTGCTGAATGACTTAAATGGAAATGTGACTATAAAAAAAACATTTAGACGTTTCTCCATCTGTTCAGGATCAAATAGGCTGGAGGAATGTGACTCGTCTCCTGGTGTTTTCCACTGATGCTGGGTTCCATTTTGCCGGAGATGGAAAGCTAGGTGGCATAGTGATGCCCAATGATGGCAAGTGCCACTTGGAGAACAACATGTACACCATGAGTCACTACTATGTATGTATCCCCGATTTTTTTTCATTGTTTTATTTTTGATTTTTTATCTAGAGACTTATCAGGCATGTATGCTCTTTTTCAACGAAGCTGTGTTTTGCATTCATCCATTCGGAGTCGTGCTGTACCGATACCAGTATTGAAAATTCCTCTGATACTGCCTAAAATGCTGGATCTGTTATCGTCAAACACTATGCGACAAACACTCTGCGACTATCTGATATCGTATAATTAGCCCTGAAACGGAACCCTGCTACTTCCTAGTGGTGTCCCACACCCTTGTATGCAACTTCACAGATTTTCACTTCACAAATAGTCAATATATATGAATGCCAAAGGACTTGAGTAACTTGAAGCACATGCCAGCAGACTGACATTTTTCTTGGCGTATCTCTTGGGCGACAGGGGAAATATGATGGGTCAAAAGTGCCAAAAGAAATCAACTAGAGTAGTTTCACCTGGATAAAGTGGCCATTTTCCCAGAAGTCTATCATTCTTCACTGCTCTGAGACACTTAGTTGCCAAGTTGCAACTGGTGTCTCAGAGAAGTGGAGAAGAATTGGCTTCCCATGTTATGCAGAGTTCCGTCTGCTCACTGAGAACCATTGCATAGTTTTTAAGAGAAAGTACTGTTTAAAACAACAACACCGCGGGATGTCCCAGTGGCTCACGCAGTGCTTAAGATTCACATTAGCGCACATTCATACCAGGGGGTACAACTACACCCCCCCCATTCTTTCTCCTCTGAGTGAACAGGGGCTAAGTGCCTTTCTTAGGGGTCCATCGGCTGTGGTTTTTGAGAGATTAGGCATCTCGTTCTCTTTCTTCACCTACATTTTTCTGGTCATCCTTGGATTTAGATTGATGGTGGCTGGGATTACTAATAAACATTCACAATTTATCAGCTTTGATCGTGAGTTTTGGAATCTGCTTGTACTCCCAGTATTATTGTACTGTTTATTGTACTTTGGTTTTTCTTCCCCCTTCGGTAGGATTACCCCTCTATTGCCCACTTGGTCCAGAAACTGAGTGACCACAACATCCAGACCATCTTTGCTGTTACTGAGGAATTCCAGCCTGTGTACAAGGTAAACCTGAGCTGTGCTGTTGATTCAATCGTGTGAAATTCCAGGAGCACTTTTCCTCTAAAGATGTTTCAATTCATCCTTCTTGCTTTTGTATGATTTCAGACAGAACTCAATTTCATCCTCTGTTTTGTGACAGTAAATCAGAGACACACTTGTAGAGGCACACTGGCTTACTAGTGTAGATATGAAGCATCCCAGGTCGTCTTATCACAAAACATTTCTTTTTTTAATATCAGCTGTGGAGACTGTTGGTTTTTATGCTTAATCTGTCACAAGGACTTGATCAGTGTTTGTGTTTTCTCCCCTTGCAGGAGTTGAAGAATCTTATTCCAAAATCAGCTGTTGGCACTCTCTCCTCCAACTCCAGCAATGTTATCAAGCTCATTATTGATGCCTACAATGTGAGTGAAATTCTGATTCGCTTCATATGAGACAAGTGCCTGTGTGGGGGAATTTATTAAGAGATTTTGTGTTGTTTTCAATGTGTCCGTGCGGTTTACATTTGATTTAATCAGGTAGCCTTATCCAATTAAGAGTAAATATATCTCTCTAAAATAGACCTGGTTAAAAGAGCAACAATGGTGACTCGTGTTAAATAGGTCATAATAAAGCGACGCTAAAGAACAGAAATTCAACCGAATTAAGAAAAAAAACACATTTAAGTCACTTGTGAATCTCAAGAGGCTGTATGGCAAAAGCTGACTTACAGATTTGCTCTAAACTTGGTTAGATTTTGAAGAAACAAATCCGAGAGTGAGGAGGCATAAAAGTAGGGCAGCATAGCTCAGGGGGTAAAGGTGGTTTTTTAGTTATCGGGAGATTGGTGGTTCAATTCCCAGTCCTTGCAGAAAGCGTTTCGAGGTGTCCTGAGCAAGACACTGAACCCCTCAGTGCTCAAGCCCTGAGATGGCATGGTGACCTGTCCAGGGTGTTTCCCCACCTTTTGCCAAATGAGCACTGGGATAGGCTCCAGGATGGCTGTGTGACCTGATTTCAGATAAGCAGTTGATGATGGATGCATGGAAATCTGAGAGTTCTTAGGAGTTTGTCATAATATTTTTCATTTTCAGTTTAAATTCAACAAAACTTAGTCTTGTACCAATATATAAAGTAAATTTGTATGTGGGGAATTCCAACTTTTATAAAGTTAAAATTACTTTTTTGAAAATACATTTGTTTAAATTGCTATAAAATCTTGTTGAAAGCAGGAGACCTCAAACTTCCAGCCAGCCCCCTTACTTTCAGTGAAGAAGACTGATTCTGGGCCATGGCTAGAGAAGAACTGGAGTTTGTCCCTGGGTGCTGCACAGTAGCTGCTAGCTGCTCCTAGCTACTGTGTGTGTGTTGGGATGGGTTAAATGCAAGGGATAGTTTCCCCACAGTTGATAGTGTAAATCTTGTCTTGACATTAATGGTCCATAACTATGGTAGTGCTGAAATAAAAAATCCCCCCTTAGCGGAACTGTTCCTTTGGTTGGTATATATTAAAGAAGACTAACTGCTGATCCACAACCTGTTCTCGGAGACTTTTTCTCAAGAAGAAAAATCTGTACGAGTTGAAGGAAAAGCATGATAGCATTGTCGAGGTATTTCTTGAAAACAAACATGGCAATAAATGTTGCATGTTTTTTCTTCATCATCTTTCTCTTTCCATCTTCCCCTCCTTGTCCATTTCTGTTCCATGTTGGCCAGTCTCTGTCTTCTGAGGTGATTCTGGAAAATGGCAGGCTGCCAGAAGGAGTCTCCATCACCTACAAGTCCATCTGTAAGAATGGCGTTGTGGGAACCGGGGAGAACGGCAGGAAGTGCTCCAACATCTCCATTGGAGACGAGGTATGCAAGACTATCTCCTATTCGTTTGGTTAATATGGGGGATGTAAATATATTAATATGGGAAGAAGAAGAAAAAGTGAAGGTGGAGTAATCATTGTAGCTTGTCTCCACCTACTCGCATTTTTGGGAAAAGGCAAAAACAAGGGGGGCAGAGTAAGTTGTTCAAGGTGGGCTAATAGAAAAGATCAAGAATTATTGGGGGTCCTTTTTTTCTATCCACTGGAGGCCAGGCATGCTAGCATCACTTGGGTCAGTTCTGACTGGCATGTGATGTGCCTGACCAGTGTTTTTGTCTGATATGAACCCTGGTGAAACGGAATCTAGTATTGATATCATATTTTACCAACAAATTAATGATATTTAAGGATACTCTTTCTATTCCAGGACTCGGTAAATTCCATCTCTAGAATAGACGCCCCTCAAACAATAAATCTAAAAAGACAACAGCTCAAGTGAACTTTGTTATTCACGCCTGACATGATATAGATGAACTTTGGTTGTTTCAACCGACGGGGTTTAATGGCTACTTCAAAACTCTCTGCTCTCCAGGTACTTTTTGAGATTTCCATCGAATCACAGAAGTGTCCATCCCACGGCAAGCCAGAGACCATAAAGATCAAACCGCTAGGCTTCACTGAGGAGGTGGAAATTGTGCTCAACTTCATCTGTGAGTGTGACTGCTCTACGGAAGGTGAACCCAACAGCAATAAGTGCCATGATGGTAACGGCACCTTTGAGTGTGGAGCTTGCAAGTAAGTACAAAAACACAAGTGAATATTTTGCAAGGCCACTATGGTCTAAGCCGAGAACTTACTAGATATTGATCAGGGACCGCTGTTTTGTTTCTATTCAGAATAGCTACAAAGACACCCTCACCCTCGGCTCTCCATTCTCCATATGCTTGCTCACCAAAACTTTGCTTTGTGCTCCAGAGTATAACAAATAAAATTCCACTACTGCAAACCAAGTAAATATTCTCAAATACGAGATGTGTTGTTCCTCGACATGAAGTCTTATTTGGCCATGCTGGCATTTGACTTTTCATTGGCATGCTGTGACATAACTCCGCCCACCTCCTTCTACTCCCGCCTCCCCCTGGTGGTTGGATCACCTATTGGTGATCTTGAGTAGCCACAATTGGTTGTTGTGAAATTAGAAACTATCATTAAACTGTCTTTGTTTGTCCTCTGATCAGCCACCAATCTTATTCATTTGTTGTGCACCTCATGATTAAACTTGCCGTACATTCTCCCAGGTGTAATGAGGGGCGCATCGGGCGTCTGTGCGAGTGTAGCAAGGATGAGGTACGAACGGAAGACCTGGATGCCAACTGTCGTAAAGACAATGGCACGGACATCTGCAGCAACAATGGCGACTGCGTCTGCGGCACGTGTGAATGTAAGAAGCGGGAGAATGTCGCCGAGATCTACAGCGGAAAGTTCTGCGAGTGTGACAACTTCAACTGTGACCGCTCCAACAACAAGCTCTGTGGAGGTGAGGGTTTGAATGAATAAATGAGCTATGAATGAGTGGCAGTGCATTTCACAAATGCCCGATTGTGAGCAGCCCCTCCTGTTTCTCTCAGTGTGCAGTCTGCACATCCCACAGAGGAAGCCTACTTTCCGCTAGCCAGGTGATTTTCATGAAGGTTTAATCATCGCGAAACAAAGCAGCTTGCATAATTTTGTCATAAAAAGAATTCATAGGGAGAAGGGGGGGAGATTCAGCTCAAGTTCACTTCAGCCATATTCTCAACCCAGACACCTACTCCTGCTCCAGTCTCTCCTAAAGTGCCAAGTAGTAATGATACGTATGTGGTTACTAATTCATCCCTTTCCCTCTCAGCAGCTGTACGGTTGAAAGAGTCTCTTCAACTGGCAGTCGGATAAAAATTGGTATCAAGACATCAGTGATGACGCACACACTGAACTCCTTGTCCCTGGTCTTCTGTGAAAGAGAACGGATTCAGTTGTTAGATTAAAATGAAATAATTTCCGTGTTCCAACACAAAACCCAGTCGTCTCCTGCCGAAATCCCCACGTGTCATCTTCAGTGTTACTGAACATGCTATTGCGTCTCTCGGCTGTGAGTGTGTGAATATGTAGCTACTGTGTCAGGCTATGAGATTCTGTTAATATTCATCTTGGTGCCTGCAAAATTACCTCTGATAAGGTTATGGTTTGTATGATTAGACTGTGGCCCATTCAGGCAAGTGTTGTTGAAATGGTCTATTTTGGCCCACATGCTTTTCAGAGCCTATTTAGTATGGTCGGTCTGGAACAAGCTGGGCCCACCTGATTTTCTTTGTGCCCACTCATACTGGGCTTAAGGTAGAAGATGAGCACCATGTGGTAAGCTTATGCTGAGGTGACAGTGATGCAACATTTCGGATGCCATTCGTCAATTAAAAAAACACAAGAATAAGAAGACATCTGCCAATAGGGGATTGAACCGTATATTGACAATTTCACTAACTTACCTGCACCCTACTGTGGATTTAGAGGTGTTTCTGATGGAGCGCTATGTCTGCTCGCTAAGTACTTCTGTACAAGTACTAAGTACAATCTGATTGAGTCAAAGAGCTGTTCAGACCATGCTGGTAACTTCTCTGAAGCCGTATCTGAAAAAGGAACTCTGTGGTCTTGTTAATTGTTGTGTTGACCCATTTCTTCTCTCTTCGACCAGGACATGGCCATTGTGAGTGCAGGGTGTGCATCTGTGAAGCCAACTACACGGGAAGTGCTTGTGACTGCTCATTGGACACCACCACATGCTTGGCCAAGAATGGACAAATCTGTAATGGCCGTGGTACCTGTGACTGTGGCCACTGCAAGTGTACCAACCCCAAATTCCAGGGCCCAACCTGTGAGATTTGCCCCACCTGCCCCGGAGTCTGCGCTGAGCACAAGTGAGTCCAGAGCTCCGGTTGTTAGCAGAGCAGGGCAGGAACAAAGAGGAAAACGTCCTCTAAATTAATGATAACCATCATTGCTTTCTTTTTATATCTGTGAGGGTGCAGATGAGAGGTCTGGGACAGTCCTGTTGGTACACTAGGTCGCTAGCTAACTAAATATGGCTCATAAAGATGTTAGGCTGGTATATTTTTTGTGTCATTAATAACCACAGGTTAGTCAGGGTTGTGTCCAAACTAAATTCTTCCAGATTTGTACTGTAATGTGGAAATTTTGGATTTGGACTAGTTAGGCTTGGCATTCCGGAGCAGTGAGGCCATGATTTCCAATCACTCCTTGTCGCTATACATCACAGACATCAGCATAATGTACCTTTTACGTTGCAGCCATGTAACTGATAGTTTGCAGGGCCCACGCAGTCAAGACATTCTGAGATGACACACAGCTGTGACTTCTGTTACACAACAAACCAGCCTCACTTTAGAGATTTAAAGCTTAAATTGTAGCACTTTAAGAGAGGAGGCCGCGGTAGCTTAGTGGTTAGCATGCTCGCTTTGGGACTGACAAGCCAGAGGCTCCGGTTTCGAATCCACCACGGGGCATCAGAAAGGGCATTCGGTCTTAAACCTCCAAGCTTCATCTAAGTCCATGTTCACCTCCACAACGTGGAGACTAATCGTGACATGTAAAAACAGGTCTTGTAGAACTTTAAGAGAGAGTTTAAGTTTACCTCCTCTGGAAATCCCACTCAGTCAGTTTGTATTGGCAATAGAAGATGTTTTCAAGCTAAAGATGAATCTTGATTCTGGCTTCATCCGTGTTTGCAGAAGTTTGAAAAGCATCTCCATTATTCTCGTCAGTTCATTGCCTCTTTGTATGCTTTTGTGCTAGTCACTGCCACAAATGCTGACCCCTTGACCTTTGTCACCCAATATAAATTAAATACATTTCATATCCTGTGTGGGTCAAACAATCCATTAGTTGGTTAGTCGACTGGATTTATCCATCCTTGGGTTTATAGTATCTGCTGCAAACATATCATTGTGTGTTTGACATTTTTAAAATGTGTTGTACAACATGGCTCTGTTTTCCCAAAGACATTGTAGAAGTATACAAGCCCATACTTTGTTGATTTGGATCCAATGTTCCCCACTGTGATGCTCCTAGTCCATTTCAGTTGGAGTCCTATCTGTTTCAGTTTTTAAAAAAACACACAACACATTATGGAAAGTGAATTTACTACTGTCCTCTATTCAAATCCTCTATCCTCCTTCTGTATTCCCCCTCTTCCATTTCCCCTCTTTGACACCCCCTCCCCTCACACACACACAGGGAGTGTGTTCAGTGCCGAGCCTTTGATTCAGGAGAGAAGAGGGACACATGTGAGCAACAATGCAATTACTTCAACATGACCAAGGTGAAGGATCGTGTCAAGCTTCCCCAGCCCACCGACCAGAGCTTCCCGCTGACCCACTGCAAGGAGCGTGATGCAAATGACTGCTGGTTTCTCTACACCTACGCCATCCGTAACAACATTAAAGAGGTCTACGTAGTAGAGACATTGGGTGAGTTGAGCTGTCCGATGCCTTTTGGGCAGGGTGGAGTGTCAGAAAACAGTGCCAGTAGACATGGTTCTGTTTTTCTTGAGTCAAAAGCATAAGCTCCTGAGTGTATACGTGCACACACACTTTTATTCAAGACAATGGCTCAGTCATTACATTTCAGAAAAACTTTAGCGATTGCTCTTGGTTACTGTGGGGTATGTCCTTCGCAACTGAAATAATACATCACATGGCAATTCACATCTTTACCATAGCAGCCAGATGTAGAAGAAAAGGGGAGATTAAAGAACTAAAGGGGTTGTGGTCATCAGGAAGGGCATCCAGCCTAATCCCCCATCTAAATCCGTGCCCCCCCCCCTAATATGGGGACTAATGGAGACGCATAGGACAGACCTCTTTAATCTCTAAGGAGACTTGCCAATAGATGGAAATCAATACCTAAAACCCAGTTTCAATAATTCTCTTGCAGCGTGACGCTACTGACACAATATAGGTAGTGACTGTTTGTTATTTGAAGATTAATCTGTGAGACCTGAAGTAGTCAGACATGAATGCACCACCACATCTCTTCTTAAGTAAAGTTCTATTGCTGTACCCCCATACTCAGATTCTTTATGGAATCCTTTTCACACACACGTATGTGGGGGCGGGGTTGTGGTAGAGTGCGTGCTTCGGGAACTGATGAGCCAGAGTCAGTGAGTTCAAACCCATTAGAGGGCAGGGAGGGTGTTGAGTCTTAAGCCCCCAAGCTCCATCTAAGTCTGTATCCACCCCAACAATGTGGGGGCTAATTTTGAAATGTAAAATTGACCTGTTCATTTTGTCCCTGTGTGTGTGAATGTGTGTCCACAAAACTTCCATGTTTTGTTAAGAAAAAAATGGCTTAACATAATTACAGATAACGGTGATTTACCTCAACTGCTGTGTTTGTGCATTCCTGTTGTTTCCAGAGTGCCCAGCTGGACCTGACATCATCCCCATCGTGGCTGGCGTGGTAGCAGGCATTGTGCTGATTGGACTCGCCCTGTTGCTCATCTGGAAGCTGCTCATGATCATCCACGACCGTCGGGAGTTTGCCAAGTTTGAGAAGGAGAAGATGAACGCCAAGTGGGACACGGTAAGTCTCTCCCATTGTAGCTCCCTGGATGAGCAGAGGACAGTTGCTAAGACTTCTATAGACATGTCCGTTGATACACACCTATCTCCCCCAATGCAAACTGTATTGGTTTCACATAGTGCATCGATTCAAAGCCAAGGTTTGTGTTATTACAGGAAATTTTCACGCTCAGCTTGGGAAAATCATCAGTCTTATGAAATGTATCCACATGTTCCTTTTTAAGATGTTTTCCCTCTTCGTGGAAAATGAATATTTGGAGAAACTTCTTGCCTTGTATGAACAAAAGTCTCACATTGCATGTGAAGAGAATGAAAACGGTTTCTTAAACCTCCCAACTACTGCTGTAAAAGAGTACAGTACATGAGAAGGGTGTGTAAATGAAGTACATGGGGTCAAATTGAATACGTATGGAATCCATGACGTGTGTGACGCATCCAGAGAGTCTCTGGCTTTCTCTCATGTTCAGTCTCATTCATGCTGTTCTTCAGCCTGGGCTGTGGCAGCTTTTTTTCTTCAACCTCTTTCTTGCCATAAGGGAGTGTCAACTGTCATTTCTGCCTCTCGCT
>OMLC01043001.1:0-17294 GCA_900302585.1 Regalecus glesne | reverse complement strand
GCCGTGGACATCAGGACTTCTAAACACAACAGGCCCATTCCTCCACCTGTTACATGCATATAAAGGCTGATTTGAAGTAATCCATCAACAATACGGCTGTAAGAGATGAGGATCTGTGGTGGTGAGAGGAAAGTCGGGCTGTCCTCTGATGCAGACATGCACCAGACAATGTGTGTGTGTGTGTGAGGGGGTGTTATTGAATCATTGATCAGTCCTGCAGTTTCAGGTCAATGTTTAATGCCACAGATCACACCCCACTCACTGACCAGTCACAGAGGACCACCCCGGCCGGTCAGGGCTACACTAGATAGCAGATAGATGGTGTTCAGTGGGGGGGGGGGGCATCAAGAATATTCAGCACGTGTTCAACCTGCAGAACAAAACCAAACAGTATTACCCGTATCACGTCACACCCCACTTCGCCTGCAATGCAATGTTGGCTTTAAAGTCACGCATAGTCACATCAGACTCGTCTACACTGGGTTGAGATGCACTAGCCACCAAAATACCACAAAAGTATTAACGAGAATGTTTTTAATGCTGGAAATGAAGCAAATGTGACTTGTAACCACTGCCCTAGTTTTTAGCAAAACTCTTGCCCAGGCTCTGGTGACATTAAAGCAGCAGGTAGTCACATTGGAGTAGACATTGGCCTAAATTTCACATCAGGGTCAAGAGATACTGATGAAGAAAACCAGGTCCTTCGTGAACAGCAGGACTTGAACAAATAAAGCTCCCAGTGTTGATCTTTCATTTGCAGACTTGGGAGTTACAGTGGGCATATTTTCCTCCCACCTGGAACGTGTTCTAAAAGCAAACCCTGTGCCCAACAGCTGGCTCAGAGTCCTTCCTTGAGATAAAAATGCATCCATCTCTTCTTCAGGAGTGATTTCTCTTGACTTAACCCACTAGGGAATGCATAAAATGCAAAGCTTCTGATCTTATCACTGTTGTTGAGGCAGTTAGGTACACAGCAGGTGACTCCTCTTCCTCCAGTTAGACGGATGCTTCTTTAATGTCACCAGGGCCCAGACAAGAGGTTTGATCAAAACCAGGACAATAGTTATCAGCAGAGTTCTCTCCGGTTTCTGCTTTATTTTTTCCAGGTGCCACTTTCTTTCTTTCTTATATTTCGGTTGCTGGCGTGACGGAATCCAATGTGAACAAGCATGACAAAACAACAATGCATTGTGCATGAGTGGGGTTTGACGTAACTCAGGGAAAGGGCTGTTGAATATGGACTTTTATCCATCCATCCATCATCAACCGCTTATCCGAAATCGGGGCGCGTGGGTACTGGAGCCTATCTCCGTTCTCATTGGACGAAAGGCGGGGTACACCCTGTATAGGTCACCAGTCCATCCCAGGGCGGAGCAGTTAGGGGAACAGTGTCTTGATCAAGGACACCTCGACTCGCTTCTCTGGTGTGGGATGGGGTGAGGGGATCGAACCTGCAACCTTCCGATCGCCACTAGACCGCTCTACCCACTGAGTCATGTCGCCCCCTACGGACTATTATGTCGGCATAAAAATGTTGAACAGAGAATGAGACGCAGAGCTTATCACAGTGCGTTCATGACCAACACTTCATGGTAATTGAAGTCGGCAATAAGAGTGAACAAGATTGAAATCCTTTTGTGACTATTTGCTTTAACCCTGGAGGATGAGATAACCAGGTGATGGCTGAGAAAGGAATGTGAAAAGGTGCTTGACGAGTTTCATCGTGAAAATGGATCTTTTCCTATTTTCACTCATAAACAAAGTACAATGCGCAGTGTACGATCGTCAGAATCAGAGCATTTTCACTTGGATTCCATTATAACTGCTTGCCCGGCCTCTTGAGTGGCACAGCTCATGCCATTAGAGCCACGGGCAGTGGAACACGAGAGCTCATTCCGTGTTCCAGAATTCAATTCCCCTGCTCTGATGAGCCACTCCATCTTGACTTGCAGCCCATTTGGAGACTGTAATTGGGATATGTGACATGACGCCACGCTCTTCTTCATTCAGACAATGAGAACGGGCGTGGAAACTTCATTTGCCAATGTAATGAGGTGACAACCAGGTCTTGTCTAAGAGCGTAATGGGATCCCCACCTCGAACACCCTTTGTCACACCCACAAACAACAGAAGATGTGAAGGAGAATAAGGACGATACTAGCTAGACATGGATGGAGCTATTCCGGAATAGGAATGAGGAACACACTCTCCTTTACATCTTCAGTTTGTATGAGTAGTAGCTGATGAGGAACACAATAAAGGCCGCAGACAGATCCCTTCAGAGTCCCCCCGAGGCAGAAAACTTCTGAATCCCTCAATTCAAAATGGGTTTTCTCAGGAGGGTGGGTGAGTGAAATGTTCAGTCATCCGAGACTCAGAGTAGAGCCTCTGCTCCTTCACATAGACAGGAGTCAGTTGAGGTGGTTCAGCACCTGGTAAGAATGCCACCTGGCCTCCTCCCTAGTGAGGAGTTCCAGGCACATCCAGCTGGCGAGGAGGCCGCGGGGTAGACAGAGGAGCAGGTGGAGGGATTAGATCTCCACACTGGCCTGGGATCGCCTCAGGATCCCCCAGTCAGAACTGGTTCATGTGACCAGGAAAAGGAAAGCTTGGAGTTCCCAGCTGAAAGCCGCAACCTCCACAACCCAGCCTCCGGATAAGAAATTGATGATGGATGGATGGATGGACACGTTTAACAACTAAAACACTGACATCAAGTGCAGCATTTCCCACCAGCTGCCACTGCGTCTCCATCCCTTTCCCCAAAGTCTTATCATAACTCACCTCAGATGACGGTTTTTTCTTTTTTTGGTTGAGTTCCCTTATCAGTCCCACAAGGGGAAATATGCAGTCCTCTGCATTTAACCCATCCTGCTGTATAGGAACAGTGAGAAGCCGCCATGTGGCGTGACACTCGGGGAGCAGATGGGGGGTAAGGTGTCTTACTCAAGGACACCTCCACATGTTTCCAGCAGGTCTGGGATAGAACCTGCAACCTTCCGATTGCCGGATGACTGCTCTTCCCACCGAGCTATGCCGCGCCCCGGGTTGACACTTCATTTGACATTAAACGTGACATTTCCAGCTCCTCTTTCCCCCAGTATGTATTTATCTCTTTCCCTTATCAATGCATTGTTCACCCTGCTCTCTTCTCAGAGAGAGAGAGAGAGAGAGAGAGAGAGAGAGAGAGAGAGAGAGAGAGGAGAGAGAGAGGGAGAGAGAGAGAGAGAAAGAGAGAGAGAGAAGGCCCAGTACCTCTCATGTAGTAACAGTCTCCAGACTGCAGTGGCACAGTCAGGCCAGGGGTGTGGATATCCCAAGCTACCTTCAGCCCAATCCTCCAGCACACCGTCTCACTGCTGCTTCCCTCACTGCTCCTGCCTGTCTGTCCTACACAGCCAACATCACATCATTTTGGGGTTTGCATTTCACAGTTAAATTAACATGTTAAAGTTTTAGTTGACATGCTTGTGCAGTGACAATCACAGCGGTTGCGAGAAAAGAATAAGCAAGCACAAGATCCTAGTTTGGTAACATGCTAATGGAACCACGTGCTGGATACGGGCTAATGTTACCGAGCACCAAGCAAAGCCATTACACCTTCACAACAGAGGTAACAAAGCCTCCTTTGTGCCTCGAATGTAAGCATCACTTAACAACAGCTTTAGCAAAGGAGATAGGTTTCAACAATATCATATTGACCGAAGACACGGGGTCTTCATGCTGTCATAATGCTGTGTGAGAGGAAATAGTGAGATAAAAGCTCCTGATGTTGTTTAGCAGGGCAATGTAAGAGTGTTAGACAATAGGTATCCTATGATATTTAGGATTCTGAACCCATTCGCTCGCTCAAAGCACTTCCCCTGTCTGCCTCACTCTCTCTATCCCTACATGACACAGTGAGAAAACAAGATCTGGCCCGGCTTGCCGACACCCTCAGGAAAATCAATACTAAAGTCTTCCTGGGCCTCTCTGCCCCATGGCTGCCTTTTCCTTTGCTCAGCATGGATAAATAGTAACTTAATTTTCAACCAGTGAGCTCTGAGAGCTAGCTAATGACACAACTCTCAAAGGCCGAGGGAATAGTAGAAGATCATCCTCCAGGCCGGAAAACACTTTGCATTGGCAGATTCCTTTAGATCAGAGCGGATGGAAGAAAAGTAAAACCCACAGTATGGGGTTAGGGTACGAAACGCACGAGGACAACGTGCTAAAATGCGGCTAAAACAGGTGCAATCCACACACCTGCGGTTTCTGCACAACTATGAGATGTTACAAATTAAGGTCAATGACTTGATCGTGTAGTGATTCAAGGGAAAACATAAAAAATGTTTCTCTCTTCAAGAGCATGTGTTATGTTTTTAATTTTTTTCCGTTTCTTTTAGTGCGTTATATTGCATGCAGGTGCGTGTAAAATGCTTTTCATAACGCCTGCCTACCGGCTAGTTTGGCCCACCCTCAATAAAAGCTTGGGAAAGTGAAGGGAAGAAGCCTAAAATGAATCTTTGTAAAGCGGAGGACGGAAAAGAGTCGGGTTAGTGTGTATCACCATGTCAAGGAGACGCTGTATTCTTCAGTGCAAAGGCAAATTCCATTTGTATGAACTTCCAAAGGAATACAAAATTAAGAACCACTCATAAAGACTCATAATAACTTGTTTTTACCGCTATTCCTCAGCAGTGAGACCACAACCTTTTATTATGTTTCCTTAAGTTTACAGAGGACTTCTTCCTGAACTGGGCACAGTCCAATGCTGGATTTTCAACATGGTTGCTCATGAAAGACAGGGCAGTTCCCACTTATTTGGGCCAATCTGGACATTTGTTACATTTGGGTACACAACTAATAATTATCTTTAATTAGTTGTGGATTTGTTATTTCTAAAATAAACAAGGTAACTACAACAGGCTGTCGAAGTGTGGAGTTGTTGGTTGTGGCTACGTTTATCTCAAGCCATACACCCGGTGCGAGCGCTAGCTAACATTCTAGTGTTCAAATGCTTTCCCAAACAAGCCGAAAAACAAGCTGAACATTCTGTTGAAATACAGCAACGGTTTTTCGATCTCCGCATCTTGAACAGCTTTTAATTGTGGAGGCGGATTTATGATTACAAGCTGTAATGTTATGACCACAAGACACCACAATACACAATACACTTTAGTTTGCCAAACTCACTTGCGTAACTAGCTAACGTTACAATGTTCAGATGGTTTTTCTTACTAGCTGTGGGCCCACAATAGCCTAAAATTGTGTTGAATTATGGCGGTGGTTTGGATTTTATCACAGGATGTTGAACAGTTTTCAAGTGTGGAGGTGGAGTTCTGATTACAAGTTGTATTGCTATGACCGCAATACAATCTAGCCCGGCAAGCCGGCCGGCTAAGCCTTCCTGGCACTTGTTGATACTTTTGGGTAAGCTCAGTTTGTTTAAGAGCCCATTCATTGCAGTGGTAACACCTTTCCTTGATTTGGCTTTATCTAACTGGAAAGCTGTGACTGTTCTGAATGTCTTGCCAGGCACATCTGCTGTGTCAGACCCTTTTCTCATTAAATCTGAGGCAATATTGGCCTGTTCTGAAATGGCAACAAAGATACAATTGCCACTCACCACATTGGTCCATCCGCTGTAGCTGCATTTGGCCAGCAGCTGCCTGAAGACTTAGCTCCTTTCACTATAGCAACTGACTGCTGAAAATCTTACGAGTGAATTAAATGTGGCCCTCTTTAGTCTCCTCGAATCAGATGCACCTCTCACTACCAGAGCTGAGCATCTAGAGAGGCCTACACCCTGGTTATACAACAAGACCCATAGTGTTAAGCGGGCCTGCAGGAGACTGCAATTTAAATTGTGAAAATCCAAATTGGAAGTTTTTTTTACTTATCCTGGCTAGAGTATTTTCTGGAATAGAAGTGTGCCTTAGCTGCTGCAAAAACAGTGCATCTGTCTCGTTTAGTCAACATTATTGAACATAATCCCAGATTTCTCTTTGACACTATAGCTAAATTGATCAAAAAGCAGTTTTTTATCAGCTGCTCACTATTCACAACCCATGAGTTTCTATACTATTTTCTGCAATAACAGTGATGAGATCATAAACAATATTAGTTGTTGATTGATTGATTGATTGATTGATTGATTGATTGATTGATTGATTGATTGATTTCAGGTCTTACTTTACCTATTTCATGCCTTATTATAGTATACTTATTGCATTATATGCATACCCACATTTTATTAGATATCTTTATTTTACTTTATTTCACCTTTGTCTCATGTCTTTATCTCTTTTTTTCTAAATTATTGGAAAATTGTGTATCAACGACTTTTGACCCATATAGAAGGAAATAATTGATATGAACCTTTTCAAATGGCTTTCAGAGCCCGTCACTCCTCTGAAATTGCTCCGACTAGAATGGAGTATGATCTACTAGCTATGGACTCTTGATTGTACTCATGTGCTTTTCTGTTGGATCTCAGTGCAGCCTTTGACACCATTGATAACGGTATATTAATAACCAGAATAAACTGTAATTTTGGTGTCTTTGCCTTAGCTCTCTCTTAGCTTGAGCCCTACTTATCTGGAAGAAAACATTGTGTGTGCGTTGATATTACATCCAAATTCTCTGTTGAATATGGTGTACCTCAGGACTTGGTTCTTGACACTCTACTTTTCTCTCTTTATAAGCAACTGTGCTGCTCAGATGTGAAGCACAACTATTGTGTGACTTAGTTACAATTAGAACAATATGGGATCACTGTCATTGTCCTTATCATTGATTTTTACTCAAAGTAGGCCTAGTATTGACAACGTATTCCCAACAGAGTAGCAAACATTACATTTTTTTTCATATAATATCCTGATTGAATGTTAAGCATTGGCATTGTAGAATACATTACTTTTAACCAGTTCAAAAGAGCTGAAGATTGTTCTTCTGAGTCATGATTTTAACAAACCAACAATCCGGAGAACCTTGTTGATACATCAGAAATATTGTAAAACTTTTGTTGAAACACTGATTTGTTCGAGGACATTGATGGTGATGGAGAACGTCTTACTTGCATCTCTATCCGCAATGTTTCTGAAGTCCTATTTCAAATGAAACCACATGGGGAATATCAAGTTATGGAGTATGAAGGGCCACCTGGGGCCACGGTAGCTCAGTGGTAGAGCACACACATTAGTAAATGATGAGCCAGACAGTACAGGTTCAATCCCACCATGGGGCATCAGGAAGGATATTCGGCCTTAATCCCCCACGCTCCATCTAAGTATGTGTCCCCTCCCACAATGCGAGGACCAATCGTGACCAATAAGAACAGACCTTTTTGAGAGTACAAAGGAACAGCCAAGAGAAAATACTGATGAGGGTGCAGAAAAGAATATATTTTGCTTTTCTTACGCATGACAATTCTATTTCTTACCACAGCATATATTTATATTAGATGCACTCACTCACATGCATTTTTTGGAGGAGTCACTATACTCCTCAACCACATTGCCGGAGTGAGTTAGCAGTGAGCTGTACATCCAAAAACGATCTATTGGTAGTATTTGTACATTATCGATGTACGGGGGTTTCAGTCAGACAACGATCAAAACCTTCATAAAAAAGTTTTTAGTTTGTTTTGTTTTCTTCTTGCCAAAAGAGCATTCTCACAAGCTGCTTCCTGGCATGATACGGAAAGCAAAGAGCTCCCCGGGATAAGCTATTGAGTCTAATCACAATCTTCAAAGCAAGTCAACGTACCGTTGTGAAGAGAAGACAAAATTTCTCCAACCGCTGCAGTCAAAGAACACTTATTTAAGCACAGCCCATTATTTCATATCAGATAACCACTTCCTGATCCTTTCTGGGGGGAGGGGTTGGTTTAGATGAGTTGGGGCATGCAAGATATATAGCCTGTTTGTGAAAGTGTGCGAGTTCCCCTATGTCTGAGATCTCTCCTCACACTATTGGAGATAAGGCTGTCAGCAGCAAGTTGTTGATGACATTTGATAATACCCTGACACTATCATGCCAGCGCATCTGATGTCTGCCTCACCAGAGGCCATGTCTACATCTGCTCCAGTGCCGCAGTAGGGCTGTGATACACAAGGTTTGCTCCATCTGATATACTGTAAGGGACACGAGATAACTGGATAGAGTATAAAAGCAACAAAGCAGTAGGAGCCTTTGATTGCAGAAGTAAAGGGGAGGGGCATGCACTTGGTACAGTAGTGTGACCAAGGACTATTTAATTTCAGTGATGCCACTGTCGATAAGAAAGCTGTGACAAGCTAATGGCTTTGACTACAACCCTTACCTTTGTCGTCTTGGTAGCTGTAACTGTAGACAGCAACTGGTGAGCGGTTGATCAGGTTCTCATCATGGTGCCACCCCACCGCCATTTTCCCCATGCCGTAGTAAGGCTCCTCTTTGAGCTGGGTCATAGCTGCCGGGTCCATATAGTTTAGCAGGGTGACATTGAACTGCACCGGACCAGTGCACATCTCTGGAGGACTGGGCTGGGAGCAGCTTTGGGCACTCACCTGCTCCTCCTCGCCTTCAATGTGGTAACTGGACAGGCTGTGCTTCAGTCCGACCACGGGTTTCTCCCGGGACCCCATCTCCATTAGTTTGGTCTCTGAGATGCTGCAGCTTGTTTGCCTCCTTGCAGGGTTTTTTCCCTCACTATGTTTTGACCCAGGGTCACTTTGCCTGGCCTGGGCAGGCTCTCCCTCATCACTGCTGAGTTTGGCTTCTACCCCCCACCCTCCTTCTGCTTTTGAGCTGGGGCAGCCTTCGTCACTGTGTTTTGACTCCACATCCCACTCCTCACTCTGCTTAGACTCTGTGTCCACCTCCTCACTGTGCCTGGACTCCGAGTCCCCTCCTTCACTGTGCTTAGAGTCTTCACTGTGTTTTGACTCCTCATCTGCCTCTCCAACCTGTCTGGCCTCCGCCTCTCCCGTCTTCACACACTGAGCCAGCCGGTCCCCTTCTTTATTCTGAGATACGTCGGAACAGAAGAAAATGTTGAGTTCCCACAAAGCCTTGCAGGCAGCCCTAAGATCAGCATCGCAACAGTTTTGGCTCTTGACCTCAACTTCTTCACTGTGCCAGGGAATGGCAAACAGCCGCGTGTCCAGGTAGCGATAGGTGTGTCCTGGTTGTCCCAGAAGGGCCCGCGACACAGCGGTGAAGACATCTCGGTCGCGGACTCGGACCAAATCTCTCAGAAGGCAGCCTTTGCTTCTCAGAGTGAGCAGGGCTGCCTGAACCCGGGCATGAAGTTCAGTGGGTAGGGCGCAGGACCTCCTTAACACCAGGCCAGAGTAACTAGAGTCCCACTGGAAGAACATGAGAGCATCCTAACATTACAAGTCCTGAACCATGACTTCTCTGACTTGTGTTCCAGAGTAAACATATAATGATATAACTTGTGGAAAAATGGCAAAAGGAAGCAAAGGTCAAAGGATTTCATTGCATTAGGCGAAGTATTCAACGGGTAACATCATTTCCAAATCTTTTAGTGGTGCTTTTTGTGCAGACTACAATACGTCTGAGGACAGATAACATAAAAGATTAGCAAATAGACTTCAAAAACTAACTTGAATGAGACTAAAACAGATGAAGACAATATCTACAATTTAAACAAGTTATCCAAATATTCTGTACGAATTAGCTGACATTTTTGACTTTTTGGAATACAAGTGGTTTTCTTTCTGTCGGAACCTAAGAAATGGATACAAAGTAACATATCGCAACATGCAGAGGGCTTTCATCCATGCTGCACTAATAAATGGTATCTGTATTCAGCAGAGGTCCGACTGACTCACCAGCTGCTGGAAGCCCCGGTCAGAAGGCCCCAGGAAAGGGATCTTCTGATCTCCCAACTCCTGGAGTAGCCTGCGCTTCTGCACAACACAACACAGGAGCAAAACCCAGTTAAAAACACCCCTAACATTTTAAATCTTCTCACATCCGTATACACAGTGAGTATACTCACTAGCTATGAGGCAAATCCATGCTATACATGTCAAGTAGTCAAGTCAAGTCAGGTCTTGACTTGACTTGACTCGACTTGATTAGCTATGTTCCAAATCAATACTACACATGTCACCTGCAAAGTATCTACCATGCACCATGCACCTGAGTGGTATACTATTGATGGTGTCAGTGTAGAACAGGTAGGATATCAGCCTCTAATAGGGATGATGCATCATGTGCACCAACAGAACTGTGAAGGAGGAGAATGCATCGATCTAAAACAGTTATTGAAATATTCCGTTTTTTATTATTATCATACTCTCTAGGAGGGCGGCATAGTTCAGGAGGAAGGGCGGTCATCTAGTAACCCGAGATTGGCGGTTCAATTCCAACCCCCAGCAGAAAGTGTGTCAAGATGTCCTTGAGCAAGACATTGAACCCCTAACTGCTCCTCAAGCGAGGCAGTGCAGCTGAGCTCATTGTTCCTATACAATAGGATGCTAGAGTGCATACCTTCAGGTTGGGTGTAGCAGATTCAATCCCACCACAGGGCCCGGGGAAGGGCATCTAGCCTCAATCCCCCATGCTCGGTAAATACAAGGCGTATGTAGTGAAGAGCTGTGTGTGGTCGGTGGAATAGAGAAGCGTGGCATAAGAATAACTCCAATTACCATTTAAAGTAAATACATATTAGGAGACACATGGTCCCACCAGATTGCTTCACTTGGAGAACTTTTGATGTGAGGTCAGATGAAGCATGACAGACATACGATCTGGTGTGCCAATCACTGGGTTGTAAAGGGTTCATTTGAAGGCTTTGCTTTTCCAGAGTCCATCAATCCATCATCATCAACCGCTTATCCAATGTCCGGTCGGGGGAAACCGTAGTGTATCTCAGTGCTCATTGGATGAAAAGCAGAGAGGTATCATGGACAAGTCACAAGGCAGAGCAGTTAGGGATTCAGTGTCTTGCTCGAGGAGACTTCCATATACTTCTCTGCAGGTCCCAGGATCGAACCTGTAGCCTTCCGATCACCAGACGACAAACCCACTGACCTATGCCTCCCCTCTTTTTCCAGAGTTTTAATTCAAAATGTTGCTTATTTACACTTGCCACAGAACAACTGCCAGACTTAAGTGATGGTAAACAAAAAGAGAGGTAGAGGATCTGCCATAAATCTTAGATGACCAACCAGAAAAGTCCATTTGAATATACACAGACAGATAGAAAATATCAAAACAACTGGACGGAGTCCAACCACATCTTACCATCAGCATTACAACAGACATTGGAAAGTATGGCAAATAGATATATTTAAAATGGGCTGACATATCATAGGATTGATCCTTGCACTTATCCCAGTGGCCACTTTTCATTGACATCTCACATTTTTATGATTTTTGGAGGCTGCTAAGGGGTTTTGCTCACAACCTTATAAAAGATGCCCTGTGCCATATAGAGCTCCTCCAATAAAAATCCCCAACCTGACGGAAGGATCAAAGTGCCTTTCATCGGGCTGCATTCCATTCCGACCTGTAAATCCAATGGCAACTGGCATTAAACTGCAATACCCAAATAAATTTTAAGAGTCCTGCCCCACCTTGCCTCTTTTCCCCGTGTTTGCATGCAAAGTGTGTGAGGGGGTGAAGCCACACGTCCTCGTGCATGCATGTGTATCCCTTTTTATTCCATTCCCTACAGGTGTGCACAGGCAGCCCCTGCATGACATATCAACGACGGGAAGAAGAACCGCGTCATCAACCCACTGCTTAGACTTTTATAATGTGTGCGAGCCAGTGTGAATGGCCTTGCGTATTGGCCTCCTCATGGCTGTGACAGCTTAGGGAGGGCAAGCCCCGTTATATATTTCCCAGACATTTACTGCACACGTCTCACATTTCTGCCACCCTAAGAATGCCAGAGACCTCATGCGGCCCACAGAGGGGGGAACGCGGGACGGACTCTCAAAATATGTCTTGGCTTTTAGCGTGAAATAAAATGTCTTGTTGATCAAATTAAAGTGTGGGTATAAAGAAATGGCGTCCTGAGTCTAACGAAGGAGCTGGATCAAAAAAAAAAAACACCCAAAAAACGGGACAAACAGAGAAAGTACGACCATTAGGGATAAAGAAGAGAATATAGATCCTAACAATAGAGACCATTGTGGAGGGGAGACAGCAGACCTGAACAGTTTGGTGAATTTGCCTTCAGGATGCCTCTTCACCTTAGGCTAAACAACTCAACACCTGCTGAAAGTTTACCAAAGGATGAAGAGGAGGGTGTGGGCCTTCCAAGTTCCTCTGTTACAAACAAAAACCAGACCCACAGACAGAAGGAATCTACAAAACAAAACAACATGCACTATTCATGGCCAGGCTCCATTCAAAAGGCTGCCAGCGAGGCTGAGGAGGAAATACTGACAACCTGACATACATTCATTGGTTTCAAATTCTAGCTCATGGCAGAAGCTCAAGATATCAAGGCAAGTCTCTGGGGGAAGTGCTGTGTTTGTGTGTCTATCTGTAAGTCTGCATGTGTGTGCTTGTGCGAGTGTGCACAAAGGCAAACGTAGGATAAGAATATAAATGTGTAAGTGCAATCGCACAAGTAAGGTCACTCCGCTTTTCCTTTACTCGACTTAGATGCAAACTGAAGCAATGCACAGAAGGGCAAAGTGCAAGCGTTTTGTGCACGAGTGAAAGCTTGTTGGTGGACCACTGCTAACTGGACTCTAGCAAGCGAGGCCTCCACAGACAGATACACACCCCGCAGAAAAACGCCCGGCTGGGTCGATGCGCGTGATGCCTCGACCCCTTCGCACACCACTAGGGTTGTCACACATATGTCAAATACATCAAGCCACTCAGAAATTCCACAGATAAAAAAAGGAAGACGTTATCCAAGCCCTCCGAAACAGATGGGCTCCCGCTCTACCAGAGGCATTGTGTCTGTCTTCTGCCTTACTGTCTGTCTACACTTGAAGAAAACCACACGGCATAAAGGTCTGCGATTCCACTCGGACCTACGGAATGGGATTACCAATCCCATAACAAACAGCTGCTGCTCCAGGCTAGCCGTGCCAGCCGTCTGTGCCGTGTGGCACATCTGATGTTTTCTGTTTTTTTTCTAATCGCTTTCTTCCTTGATGGGATTATTCCCTGAGCCAGACTGTTAATCACAGGAAAACATATTAGGTAGCACACAACCCAGTCAGATCTCTTTGATCTGGGCCTGTAGGAGGAATAAAACCGTGTACGACTTATTTATTCATTTTATTTCCATCTGTGACACTTCAGTGGCTACTTTCCTGAAAGTGTCCCATGGAGAATAGATTAATGTCCAGCGCTTAGCGTCAACAACTAAAAATAGCTGGATGGCTCTGGGAGGTTCACGTAACTAAAAGAGATCTAAATATGCCTGGAACAGGGCTAAAAATGGAGCATTTCTATCCCAAGTTTCTCTCTGCCCCTCGGGGACCTTTAGAACCTCCTGTGGTGATAAGGCTCCAGCTTTTGATTTTACGTGGTGAATTGCAGGTAAATTGAGCAAGACACTGTTTCCCTAACTGGTCTGTCCTGTGATGGACTGGCAACCTGTCCAAAGTGTTTCCCAGACCTTCACCCGATGAGCGCTGAGATGGGCTCCGGTTCCCTTCCAACCCAACATCGGATAGGTGGTTGACGATGGATGAATGGACGATGGATGAATGGATGAATGGATAGAACTGCAGGTAAAAGCAAATGGTACCCAGCAGGTACCATTGTGAGAATTTGTTAAGCAGAAACATCAGCTCGTCTTATAGTTCTTCATGTTTTGACACTTGGCACTTTGGGACAGTGTTTCTCAAACCTTTCTGAACAACCCCCAACCTCATACTCAGAGCCCCCTTCATCAAAGTCTATGTGAACCATATAAAATTAGTAACGTTTCCTTGTACACATCATGAAGACAGAGGTGCATACCTCATTTACTTTTTACCTTGTATTATACTCTGTAAGACATCCAGCCAAAAAATGGCAGCATCTTTATTAGAGGAGGAGGAGGGGGGGACAAGGCCGACAGACAGCTCTGATCCTACAGCCACGGATACACAGTGAAAGATAGCTGCATAATAGAGCTCATGTTTAGAGAGCAAACTATTGGTACTTGTGTGACACCCATTTCAGAAATGGTTCCTTTCTGCAAAAGTGATGGTGAGTCAACTGTTTTGACAAGTTGCCTGTAAAACTCAGGCCTCAAACAGGGCGACTAGCCGGAGACATCAAAGGCGCTTCCGCCCCAGTCCATTTGGCATCAGGTCCCAGAATTTAAGAAGCTGGTGTGAGGCTACCCACAGTGAAGAAGAGGTCAGAGGGTGCCCTTAAACCATTTGTGTACGCATTTACGTAGTTTGGAGGAACTTAACATGTGCAATGTGGCAATCATAGCAAAAAAAAGTGACTATATTTGGTCAAAAATGTACTGAAAAATGTGAAAGTCATATTTCATCTAACAGAGCCTTCAACAGAGCAATGAAGGATGGATAGTAAATTTGTATTTGGCTTTTTATCAATGGTGTGTAATGCATGATGTTATGTGCATGTGGCATCTGCATGCCCAGGAAATAACTGAAAAATCTATTCAGCTTCTGCCCAAACTTGAAAAAAGCCAACCACTGGGAGTGTATGGCACCAATCTAACAGCCTCTTCTCTAATCTTCTTTTGTGTTAAAACTATTTAATGAAGCAGAAAAGAAGACTGAAGAAGATGCTGTTAGATTTGTGCCATACACTCCCAGTGGTTGGCCAAGGCCCTTTTCCAGTCTGGCCAGAATCGGAAGCTAATTTCCCCAGTTAACGCCAGACACATGAACATCATTCCTCACTACCACAACACACTTTCATTCTCTGCAAGGACAGGCTGTTACGGTGTTACTGGTTTACTGTCTGAGAGGTTTCAAAGTCTGATCCCCAGGCCCCACGGCCCACCTGGTTGTCTACTGCGTTGTGTAATCCATGCATCTAATGAGGGTGTTTTCAGACCTGACACTACAGGTGAACACAATCAACTGCCTGGTAGAACAGAAAGCCAGCAGCAGTGTGAGCCCTGAGGTCTGAAGTCGATACCCAGAATACTAGTAATGCTTCTCACTATCGGTCATACTACGTAGAACCACTATAATAAGTACATGTCCAGGATGAGACTCTAACAAAATCTAAAACTATTCCACTTGGAGGACAGGAAAAGCAAAACTCTTCCGGGTAGCTTTTTCTCATCTTGCACTTTGTTTACGATCATTTGCGGTGTTAATTCAGTCAAGGAATACCAGCTGGCCACCAGTGGTTTGTGACAGATAGGCCTAACTGGAAAGGTCAGTGAATGTCTAACTAACTGGAATGCATGGGAGTTGACCTGAGCGCCAGGGTAGCAGTAATGTGTAACCCCACATCTGCGCTCCTGCCCCGGGAGCTGCCCACGCATATTAATTAGAGTGTGAGAACTAAAAGCTAGACTGTACATCATGATAACCTATTACACGCATTGAAATTTAGGGTTAAATACATAGTTGTGATAGCCTATAGTACATCTGATCTGATGCATGGTGGGTTTTCTGTATGGAGCTGCAGGGGCAGGGTTCGCTTCACTGGACAATAAAATGTCAGAGGGTTCGCAGTTAGAAAAAAAACACATAAGGTTTTGTTGTCCTTTTTAAATATTTTCCTCTGATTCCAACCACGGTCGGAGGTCCATAGTTAGTGGGGCATAATTGACTAAGCCTCACGTGGGGGTAAGGGTTAGGTTGGATAAAGGATTTTTAAAATAATTGGAAAAAAATTATATATTTTTTCCCCCTCTGATTATCTGAAATTTGCCTCTGCATTATTTTCCCCATCAACTTCCAAGAAGAATAAAAGCAACACAACAAATTTGTCTCGAGTAAGGTCGTCCAAGCTAGCACACGTTTTGGACAAACTGAATGATGGTTACACCAAACTAAACTGGTCACATCCATAAAAGCTTTCTCTTACCAACAAGCAAAATGGAGCCTTTCACTGTTGGGGTAAGGGTCAATCAAATATCAGCTGAACCAATTCAGAATATTGAATCATATAGATGAAAAAAATACACAAATGATTTTACAAAACAAAATGTAAATACTTGTACTTAAATGAAATCCCAACACTATTCAGGCTCGCAGGGTAGCTTTACCCTATTCCAGTAGGAAATGGATGCAAGGAAGGAAAGATTTCCAGGACAGGAACCAAGAGCGTTGCTATGCCTCACATTCCCTTTAGAATCGACTGAAGATGAATTGACTGACGAGTAAAACATACATATACACACACAATCATCCCCATTCCACACACAGCCTGCACTGCAGCAGGGATCTACAGGTGTAAGTGATGAAAAATGGCAGAGAGACTTGTTCTGGCCTGCTAATTGTTGTTGGAGGCTGAAGGCTACATTGCTCATTTCACTTAGCGACAGGTCAGCAGGAGGCTGGACCATTAATATTACATCCTTTCCATCCATCTACCTGAAAACAAGGGGCCAGTCATTTAAAAGGGCTGGCACTGGGCAGACTTGTTCCACACCCTGCTTATAACACCCATCTGAGCACATTCTCAGCGCCGTGGGGGAACCTTGGCGATTCATTAATTAGACACACACACTGAAATACTCCCTCACACATGGACATAAACACATTCATACAGCTATGACCACCGTGAGACCACCTCGGTCAGTCTGAAGACTGCCATGCCATTCTGAATCACCCGTCCTATCCATCAGTCACTACCATCTCTTTCTAATAAGCAGGTGTGCTAGCTCAGCACTAGAGCGTGTGCCTTAAAGTCAGGCACCGCGGGTTTGATCCCGCCGCAGGGCATCAGGTAAGGGCATCCGACCTTAATCCCCTATGCTTGGTAAATGTGAGGCATACCTTGTAAAGCGCTTGAAGTGGTTGCCAGACTAGAAAAGCCCTATGTAAGAATGTGAGAGAGAAATAGTACATGAAGAAGAGGAGTGATTTCAAATCAGCTGTTGTTTTGAATTCTCTCTCTCTCTCTCTCTCTCTCTCTCTCTCTCTCTCTCTCTCTCTCTCTCTCTCTCTCTCTCTCTCTCTCTGTGTCTCTCTCTCTCTCTCTCTCTCTGTCTCTCTGTCTGTCTCTCTCTCTCTCTCTCTGTGTCCGTCTCTGTCTCTGTCGGTCTCTCTCTCTCTGTGTGTCTCTCTCTCTCTCTGTGTCTCTCTCTCTCTCTCTCTGTGTCTGTCTCTCTCTCTGTGTCTGTCTCTCTCTCTCTGTGTGTCTGTCTCTCTCTCTCCGTGTGTCTGTCTCTCTCT
>OMLC01043000.1:0-16823 GCA_900302585.1 Regalecus glesne | reverse complement strand
CACACACACACACACACACACAGAGAGAGAGAGAGAGAGAGAGAGAGAGAGAGAGAGAGAGAGCAGCTGTGTCTTCCTCTCAGAATGCCTCAATGGCCAACCATCTGCACTAATGGCAGTATGAGGACAGTATTCAGCCATAAAATTGCAATCAGAATCACTTTTCTCTCACGGAGCCTGACTGGTTGCACTGACAGGGAGCTTTGGGTGCCAATAAAACATGTGATGATTTTATGTTGAAATGAAAGAGCAACATAAGCTTGAATAGCTGAACGGGTGTGTGTATATGGCACCATTGCAGAGTTACGCATGTAAGAATGAAATTGTGAAAAAAGTCATCGTGGAATTTATGTTTTAATGCGTTAGGTTTGTTGTACTTACAGCTAACTCGCAGTTATTGCTGTTAGTTGGGTACACTTTTATCCAAAGTAGCTAGCAAGAGCTTCAGAAATGAGCAGATCCGCGTGTCAACCTGCAGAAATCACAAAGCACTAAAAGGTGACCATATCATGACCCAGAGGTACATGGAATGTCCATTTTTAATATTTGTCTTCAGAAGAGGAATCAAGTATGCACACATCTAGAAAACAGGAAGGTGACAGACCAACAAATGAAATAGATAGAACAATGGAGTAATGTCTTCGTACTGAAATGTTCCCCAAATCATTCCTGTTTAGTTCAATCAGCACACCTGGTGAATAGACGGGTTTCCATGAATGAATTAGTTTTTAGGGCAAATGGTTCAAGTCTGCAATAGATTGACCGCTAACAGAGGCACACACAGTAATCGGCTAAAGACCAACTATGGCCTCAGAGGGGCCTGGGAAAGGGAAGTCTTTAGGGCCTTTCCTCAGTGAGCTAGATGAGACTACAGGTTTGATGAAAGACAATTTTATTTCGATCCATTTAGGGCCCGAAAGTCTGGAGACTGAGCTTGGCTCTTTAGAAGAGAAGTGAGCACATACAGCAGCCTCCCGGTGGCGGAATAGAGAGGGAACAGGAGTGTAAATGTTTAAATTGATTTGCAAACCCAATTCAGAGTTCAGAATATCAAAAATGATGATAAATTGATGATAAATGCAGGATACCAATTTACATTGTGGTACAGTGAAGCAGAGGTGCAATAAAGTTAAAGTGTTTGCATTTATGAGTTTTGAGGCACCTGAAGAGGTCAAAGGACAGATGAGGGTCATTCCATTCACCCAATGAGAGGTCCATTTTCAATCTTGACACGTAAAATTGGACCTCTCTCGTAAAGTGGCTAACAAATAGATATGTTTCAGAATAACCCAAATGGGCCGTTATCCCCAATACGATAAACAAAGTGCATTTATTTCCTTACGTTACTGTTATGGGAAAAACACATTGATTTGTACTCTCAAATGATCAATTGTACCATAAAATCCCTCATAGATGGTGAAAGTATGCTAGGAAACAAGGTCATTGTTAAAAGGTACCATTGGGTTGACATCTGTCAGAAATGAGTCATAATCCTACTTTACTTTGATTTAACAAAAACATAAGCAAGCATAAATTATAGGCCTGTGTGAAAAGATGCACCAGATACTAGGGTACTGTCGGATGAGTTATCCTCCATTCCTTTATGTTCTCTAAATCACCTGTTGTAATCACATGCTGCATCAGTGTGTGAGCGGGGAGAAGAAGAGTATGGGAAGCTTCACCAGGAAAACAACAGTAGAGATGAGTGCCAGGGCCCCAGTCAACACAAATGACTGCTCTGATCTTCATTCTAATGCTACCCTGGGGATCTACATACTACATGGGGAATAAAGAAGAGAACAAATTAATGAAAATTAAATTAATTAATGTAATTGATCAATGTAAATCAAACAATGTTGTTTGATTTAGATTGTCGCCCTAACTTGGGTTTGCTCACTTTTGATATGTTTGTCCCCTTGCCATCAGGGAAGAGATTTAGGGCCACCCAAGCTCAAAGTAATGGACCGAAGAACGGCCTCTTCCCCAGACCTTTAGCGTCTATCACCTCCCAACCTTCTGGAGCTGTTGGGGACTGAGGTCTTTGCCATGCATAAGTATATTTCATGCTTCACAGATAGATTTTGAGACATTACAGTACAGACCTTTTTAACTGCAATGTCTGCACTATCACTGTTTTCTTGGCTCACCCAAGTATCATATTTTATGTAGATAGAGGACACTACCTCAACACATGTATTTTAGATATTGCCTTATTATTCCTGTCCATAGTGATCTTGATTTGATCTCGTTTGTCTATTAATGCTAGTTTCTGAGTTGCCATTTGTAATGTCTTCGTATGCCTGCAATAAGAGTAAAGGGTTTGAATCTCGACCGTATGTATTTCTACGTGTGTATGAATCTATCTCTGTCAGGGCATCACGGTGGTATTTGATATGGGAGGCCAAAAGGTTGGGAGTTGATTCAAGATATATAATGTCACACTAGCTGTACAAGTACACTTGTGTGACATTGTTTGGCTGGGATTCTACATTACAGAAATAGATATGATAAAGATAAAGTAATAACAAATGGAATGGACAGGGGCCCCGTGCAGGGTGTTTCTCCATCTGCTGCCAAATGAGTGCTGGAATAGGCACCAGTAGATCCATTGCCCAACTTTGGAGAAGCAATGACAAAGATAGAATAAGTTAAAGACGTCAAATGAAAGGTGCGCATGTGTGCAATAGGTGTATACATAATAGAATAAGGTATCAGATAAGTCAATATAAGAAGATGAACCAATCAACTATGAAAAATCCATAATTGGGGCATATACAATCCTAGTCCGAGAGATTTACTCAGGTGGAACTCAGATATTGCAAAAAGGGTAATGTTGCACTTGTCTGTATGAGTGGGTAGACCGAGGACCAGGGGGAGGGATTATATCTCATGCTGACTAGAGAAAACATCCGGATCCCCGAGTCACAGCTAGTTGACGTGAGAAGGAAAAGGGATGTTTGGCGTCCACTGCTGGAACTGCTTCCTCTGCGGCCCAAATTCGAATGGACAGTTGATGATGGATGGATGAGTGGCCTGAGGGAAAAAGCTGTTCCTCAGTCTGCTGGTGCTTGTTGTGTGTGTCCTGTATCTCCCCCTTAAGGGCAGCCAATAGAACAGGCTATTATCTGGGTGTGCTGCATCTTTAAACTGGAGTATACATGTGTGGGACATTACTCCACATCAGGGATTTTGAACTACCTCACCGATTGTCCACAGCATGTGTAGACACAGGACTGTGTGTTTAAGATGGTTGTCTACAGTGTGGAGTCTGCACAGGGAATGGTCCTGGCTCCGCCTCTTTTCACCCTCTACACTACAGATGTCTCACATAACTAGCCTACAGAAGTTCTCTGAGGACTCTGCACTCGTCAGCCTCATCACAGATAGAGATGACAGGGAGAACAGAGAAACTCTTCAGGACTTTGTGGACTGGTGTCAGTGGTGCCGCCTCCAGATCAGTGCGGGGGAAAGTAAATAAGTGATGGTAGATTTCCACAAGTGAACACGTTTCCCTCCGACATCAGTGAACATCCAGCGAATGGACCTTGAGATGGTGAAATCTTACAAGTACCTGGGTGTTCCCCGGAACAGTAAACTGGACTGGACTGACCACTCAGCAGCACTTTATGGGAAGAGCCAGAGCAGACCGTTTAATGACACGGCGGTGGCTCAGCTCTTTTTTATGGAGTGGTCCGCTGGGGCAGCAGCATCTCAGCTGCAGAAAGGAAGAGACTCGATAAAGCGATTGTGAAGACTAGCTTGGTGGTGGGATGCCCCGTCAACACAGGGGGATATGATAGGAGAGAGGAGGATAATGGTTAAGCTGTCATCCATGATCTACAATGACTCCCACCCCACGCAAGACCCCCTCACCACACTGGAGAGCTCCTTCAGCTGTTAGACTCAACAACCAGCATCGCTCTCTCAGTAGACCACATACATGCTAAAACCAACTACAACTGGACTGGGCTGCCTCCTTGTTCACCACAAGGGCTCGCCAGTGGAAGCCAGCAGTAAGCAAGAGGTTAGAAGGCAAGCGGGTGGGAAGCAAGCGTTGGTTTATCTTCTTTCTGACTACTGCACTAGAAACATCACGTCACCCTGTGTGAGCTGCATGTGTACACACACACACACACACACACACACACACACACACACACACACACACACACACACACACACATACATACACACTCACAATGCAAGAACCTCTTACTGACTAAATCCATTCTCTTGTACCGTGGTGCTCAACAACGTGCTTGTGTTTAAGTATGCATGCATGTGTGTATCTAAAATCTCTAACTCGTGTTTGAGATCCTTGAAAACATTCTATTTCAAATTATGTACATTATCTGTATTCTGAAATGAACAACGGGAACTTGGATCTTGACTCAGTCTTGAACTAAGGTTTAAAGACATTGTTTTCCAAAGCACACAGCCATGAGTTCGACATCCACATTAGTGAAGAGTAAACATCAGCTATCCCTTGATGGCACACGGCCCTATTGTGGAGGCGAATTCTCCACAAAAACAAACATCAACAACAGCAGGCATCCTTTTCACCTGACAGAACCCCGTCGGCAGGCCTTCCGCCTCTTAAGTCGAGAGACAGTACAGAGGATCCAGCCGTCTTCCCTGCCCCTCATCGAGTTTGCTTTGTAACATCCCCGTAATTAGTTTTTACCCAGGCCCACAGCCCTGGGTGTCTGGTTCTGTGTGCAGTCTATCCCAGAGAATCGAACCTGTCTGGCCAACAGAAACAAACCGCCCCTACACGACTCTGCTCGTTTATACGCCTCTGCCAGATTGGTTATTGAACAATGGGGTTTGACAGCTGAGGGGCCAGAAGGGGCAGAGTGAGAGGGGGAGAGCTGGTGGATTCACAGCAAACAGTGTTTTAGGACACCTCTGATATTTTTTTCCATCATTTAAGTCGTCGCGTAATTAATCTGCCTGTACGTTTAATTAAAAAGAAAAGTTAGGGGTGTAATTGAAAGCAATGCCCACCTTGTGAGTGCAGCCAGAGAACAATGCAAGCAGTAATGTGCTGTGGCAGGGGGGATATATCACGTTAGTTAATCTGAAGCTGACCTCTGAGCAACTCGAGAGGGGAGAGACGACCTCGTCCGAAACAGGCAACCCTGTTAAAACGAGGGAAAAAGGCATCCGTAAACATTCCAACACACTTGTTTGCTATGTAATTCATATCCTTAGTTGTGCTCAGGAGTCTAGCTGATGACTGGTTGATTTCTGTTATCCAAACATAAATGCATCTGCTGCCTCGTGGTGTCATTGCCTTTTTCTCTAAGTGCTGTTTAGTCAGCATGGCTAAAAACTCATTTATTATTCCAGCATCTACACACAAAAGTGGCATTTGATGTTACCTCTGAGCCACACATGCCTCGATCGGATGTGGCAACCAACCCGCTGGCACGAGGTGAAGGACAGACATATCAACTGCAACCGATCATGAGCCCCCAAACTAAACACGGTTCAGGCTGCTCAGTAAATGCCCGTCTTTGGCCTCCAACTAAATAAATGTCAGATAGAGGAGAACAAACTACACAACGCTAGCTCCTTTGTTAATGACGGCTTCACACGGGATTTCGTTGGGCAGCCATGTCCACATCTCAAACAGCAACTGCAACACGTGTGCTCAGAGGGGAAACAAACCCATTTCAGACAGCATTCAAGCACCAAGTCAGGGACTGTCTACAGACAAGGTTTCATGTCTAATTTTTTTTTCCTAGGAAGAAGAGAAATAAACAGTGAAGTGAGTAACAGAGATGAAAGATGAACAAAAGGGAGAGGACGGAGTAGTAATGTGAGGATGAATGTGTTGCGTACAGTGGATACTGTGCTGACGACTTACATAACAATATATGTCCATCAGTGAATTCATGTGTCTGTCCAACCTTCCACCAAATTTCATGTTAATCAGTATGAATAGTAAATTAACTTCATCTATACACCACTCTTCTAAGTCTACTGCTCACTTGAAGCACTTTACAATGTGTGCGTCACTTTCAACCAATCACATACAATGATGGTGGAGGCTGTCATGCACAGCACCTACCTGCTCATTCGGAAAAGTTAGGGTTTCAGTGTCTTACTCAAGGGCAGACAGACAAGCTCTCCAGGAGAGCCTGGGATCAAACCATTGATCTTCTAATTGCTACATAATAAGCCATGCTTCCCATCTATGAGAGAAATTATGTCAATTAACATGCATTTCTAACAGATGGGTATGAAAAAAAGGCAGATTCCCTTATCAGTCCCACAAGGTAAAATTTGGAATCCTCTGCATTTTAACACATACTATTGTATAGGAGCAGTGCGGTGCCACCATATGGCACGCGGGGACTAGTCATGGGTTCAGTATTTTGCTCAAAGAAACCTCAACATGCTTTCTGTATGACCGGGGATTGAACCTGCAACCTCCCAAATGCCAGAAGACCACTCTACCCACTGAGCGATGACACCCAATGCCATATGCTGCTGCTACTACTACTACTATTTTCAGCTGCTACCATTAGGGGTCGCCACTGTGGATCATCCATTTCCATCTCTTCCTCTATCACACCAGCCACCTGTACGTCCTCCCTTACCATATCCATAAACCTCCTCTTTGGTCTCCCTCTTTTCCTCTTGCCTGGAAGCTCCATGTTCAACATCTATCTGCCAGCATACCAGAATCTCTCCTCCTTCTAATAGATCATTATAAACTAATAAAACCCTGAAGGTGGGCCTACATGCCCGACACTATATGTCCACACTCTTGACACCAACCAGAAAGGTAGACTGGTTGAGATGCGATTTCTTACACTGCAGATGTTTTTCCATTGCAATTTATCAAATTTATTGTCATGGAATAAAGTATTGCTCCATCTCTAGTGAGTGTGCAAATGTTTCTGTGAGACTTGGGGTTTAATATTATTGATAATCACTGTTTTGTGTTCTTATGTTTTATTAAAAACTACCAAATTTGCAAACAATGGTTAAATATGTGGTTACTGTCCTGAGAAGCAGGGCAGATTTCACAATTTCTTATGTAAATTATTATGCTTCACATCTTAAGGCGAGAAAACAAATAAAAGTGGAATTCACTCAATCCAAGCTGCTCTCTGCTTGTGAGAAACCAACAAATGAGTCATGAAGAAATAAAGTAAAACAATAATCCGCCCTCTAAGGACAACAAGGCCCTCACTATCACTCCCACGCTCAGACAAACAGCCCAAACACCAGCCATAAATCATCAGCATCACTTTTAAAAGGCTGCTCGAGAGATACAGCAAGTGAGTGGTGTGGCTGGCTGGATGGGGCTCGGTACACCAGCACCTCTCCCACACAGGCTGCTGCAGGGAGTGGTGGGTGGAGAACAGGATCATCTCTAATATGCATGGCAAACAAAAAAAGAAAAGATCACCGAGACAAACAATTATCCTCTTCTGCCGTCATGTGCCAATGCCCGTGACTTGGTGGGGACCTGGGTATTGAACGCTGATGAAACTGGGGAGGGAGACGTGGCCAGTAAGCTAATTGCTAAGCTAATGGCTTTGTTTATAGTTTGTCATCCTTGATCTGCTCGCCTCCTGTGGATGTCTCCATCATCTGTTTGCTAGCCACTAGAGTAGGTCTTTTACATGTGTGCATGCATCTGCATGCGTTTGTCATCTTCCAGCCTGTTCATAGCTTACCCTTCCCAGCCCCACCATGACACTACATTACCCTGCCAGGAAATATTGTCCCCCTTATTTACTGTTGTTTAATCAAGATGGTGGACAGGTCGAGTTTAATTAACCCAAGCCAGCAATAAATGCAAATGCCAAATGTCTGCCAGTGCTACAGCATAAAGCTTTTACGAGGTAGAGCCCTTTACGTCAAGCAATATAAACCGCCAGCTTTTTACTGACCCCGCCACCTCCGCGATGGCTATAAGGGCCGGAGATGAGGCATGTTGCGAGACGAGGGGGGAGAAAAGAGGTAAAATCGAGGCTCGGTTTACATTCCTCATTTGAACAGCTGCATCCTTTCTTTAGGTGCCGTAGTGAGGTTGCATGGTATTGTGAGACAGAATGGCTTTGTGAGCACACGGATGGCTGATAAGTGTTATCTCATCCAGTTCAACAGATACAACAGAGCACGAATAGAAAACTACTACTGACCTAGTCAGGGATCTCATTCGCTATTTAAACTAATGGATAAGACATGGCGTTAATAGTATGAGGGTTGAGGCCACCAATTATTCTGTGTCTCAACATGGAGCAAGGGCAGCACTGCTGCTAATGTTCAGATGTCCGTGCTCTGTGTCTAAGTGTTATTCACCAAGCCTTTCAAAACCAAAGTTACAAAGTGATTTATATAGAACACAATAAAACTGAAAATAATAAAATGCTTAACAAAATGAAGTACAGGCAGAAAATATTCACATCATTCATAGTAAAGAATCCCAGCACTGTCTGTTGTGGTCAGTCAGTAGTACTGGTCTGAAATGTTTCAGGGGACATCAGTTGAAAAGTAGTTTTAGTTCCTCAAACAGTTCAATGGGATGAACCCAAGTTGGATACTTCAACATGGCATTTCTACATGTAAAAGCACATTTTGCCACATAATGTGTCAATACTGTACAAATATTGTATGTCGTTATTAAGAGAATATTATTTCCTGTTTCGGCCAGTGTGACTTCTCATATTGAAACACATGAAACATTTGGGGTAATGTGTCACAGCGCTACAATTAGCAACTCCTACAGATAGCGGGGTGCCTGTACAGCTGCGGGTAGATGGAAGGGTGGTAAGAGAGAAAGAAAGACGGCGAAAAATTGAATCAAATTACAGCCAATGTTAAAAAGGACAGATGGGAATTTGGAGCACCATGTTACAACCCTGAGGGTATTTTTGAATAACCTTGGATTCAAGGGGAAGTAAATGCAAAGGAGCAAAGACTGGACTGATATGAGACCTGATTTCGAGACGCGATCACAGACAGATGCTGAAAGCTAAAGTCAAACAAAACCAAAATAAGCCATGTCCCCCTATCAGTAAATACTTTAAAATAACATTGAATACTAGGGCCAGGGGTTCGCAGGTACCTCCTGGCTCGATATTATATACACTGCAATTATTCAAATATCACCATGATCTGAATATAAAGGTTGTGGTTTGATTTTCCTGTCTACAGTAAAATGTGAAAACTGCAAGAAAACTCAACCTCAACCTGAACTAGAGTTTAAATTATGCAGTAACTATCAGGGGAGTCAACCTTCTCTCCGGGGGATGAAGGAAACCCAGTAAAGGACAGGCATATGGTTCAGTGAACCAAAGCCTTACAATCTTTATAGTATCTTGGTCATTTGACATAATTTCTGCAGTCTGTAGCTGATGATGATAAAACAAATCAATTACACTGGCTCATGGGGCATGTACCACACAACTACTTTCAAAGTAAAGGGTCAACAACAACATTTTCTAGAGCTAAGCTACCAAGTTAGACCCGTACGCGCGTGCGCGCACACACACACACACACACACACACACAAACACACACTACTATAGACCATAATTTCTGCTCCGATACGGATCCAAATAATGCTGTACCAAAACATTCTTTACTCTCAGTAAACTGTCTTGAGAGGCCTATCATATCATTTAAGAGCAGTAGGGTATGATTGTCATGCATCCCATCAGTTGCTGAAGGTACAATTTGCCCAAATATCTGGTATAATTGCATACATCTTTAAGTGCACTCTCCTTTGTAACTTACCTCTTTAATCCCAAGCGCTGCCTGCTCACTGTCTTCCTGATCTCCTCCTGCCTGCTGATTGTCTTCTGGCATCCCTCAGGTTCCTATATACAACAGCACATATATTTTAAACTCCCCACCACCCATGTTATCCTGCTCAATATTGAGCCTGCATGACAACCACACAAAGTACAGGCTGCTTTATCATTTCTAAGTATAACTCTTACAATGCAAGTTTCAACTTACTCGTTTCTAAGTTGAATGAATGCCGGAAGTCTCCTCTCCTCTTGCTCATGTTGACTGTGAACGAAATCCAATAAATCTAATAAAGCAGTGACACATTTTAACGAATACAATTTATCAGCCTTCAGCAATGATGGATTTTAACATTGTTCAATTACTCAACAAAGTAAAACTGCTCCATTCCTCTGTGAAAACAAAGGGGTTGCCTATTATAAAACCCAATATGAAAAGGCAAAGGACCAACCAAACTATCAAAACCACGCAAAACACCGTTAGAATTAAACAACAAACTTTGTGACCTTGTGAAAAGAGAGGTGGCCTAGTTCAGTGTGTAGTTGTCTAGCAATGGGATGATTAGGTCCCCAGTTCCTTCAGAAGTGTGTCGACGAGTCTTTTGGCAAGACACCCAACCCTTTAACTGATGGGACAACAGGATAGTTAGCTTGGTGGCTAACCCTATAGAGTATTTACATTCTAAATGTTCATTAATATGAACTGTCCCTGTAAACGAATTATACAGTATCCCAATTCTGCAAATACGACATACTGTGACGTTTCCAAAAACAAGCTGATTTCGTTATTTAAGTTAATTAATGTACCGTTTGCAGGGGGATAGGCATTAGCGAAAGTCCGTGAATAGTGGGATCGCATCCGGCGCTTTACCTATGCTCCTATCCATGGAGTTAGCAGGTGTGTCAGGAAGGGCATCCGACGTAAAATTTAACCAACTAAAGTTGTTAACACAACCAGCTATACACATGAACGCTCAGCACCATTACTTTTCATTAACGTTCGCCATATTGTGAGACGGCTTCGTTCAAACTGAAGATGCCGGAGGGAACAACGGTTGGCGCGTGCACGCATGTAAACAAGTCCGCCTTAGAGCGACGTCAAGGTTAAGAATGGTATGGTCCATTTGAGGGGTGTCTGAAGATGTGCTAGAGAGGCACGTTTGTCTGCGGTCATACCAAATGGCTTTATTTCGAATATAGTTTTTTTTTAAATTCTTAATAAAGAATGAAAAAAACACAATAAAGTATAAAAGTAGCTGGAGCAAGCCACTATTTATAACGTTCTGACTCCACTTCTAATGCCTAATTAATAAAGCTATTTTATAAACTTGGGTTTACTGTACATCACAATATTTTGTTGAATATATCTGCTTCAGAAATGACTCAATAATCAACAATAAAGAAAAGAAAAAACAATGAATAATAATGATCTCCAATAACAGCAACAGCAGCATCCGCTATGTGTGTCATGGTCATGGCCGAAGCAAAGCCTCCTTGCTGTCCTTGTCCCCTTTCCAAAGAGGTTGTTTTTTGTACCTCTTTCGAGTTGCTTTTAACTTGTTTGTGCTTGATATCTGACCCCTGCAGAAAGCATGTCGAGGTGTCCTTGAGCAAGACACGGAACCCTAACTGCTCAAGTCTTAAGATGGAATGGTGACCGGTCCAGGGTGTTTCCTCACCTTACACCCATTGAGTACTGGGATAGGCTCCAGCAGGACCGCGACTGATAAGTGGTTGAAAATGGATGGATGGATGGATGGATGGTTGGATGGATGGATGGATGGATGGATGGATGGATGGATGGATGGATGGATGGATGGATGGATGGATGGATGGATGGATGGACAAATCATTACATCAAACATTTTCGCTGCCACCTCTATTTAACACACAGAACTTTGGAATTTGTACTGTGTGGGCTGTTAATGGAAACGTGGTTGAAACCAAATAAGAATCGTGTAATCCCTTCGGCCATCCCCAAAAGTTGTTTCATAATGGCTTTTTCATGTTTTTCAGACACAAGCAGGAGCTTGGGAATGGGTGTGTAGCGGTTTATATGAGGGGAGGACGGAGGCCAGGTCTCTTCTTTAGGAGGGGCTGGTCAGCGACTGTGTTGAAACCATTCGGGACATGGCCAGAGACTGAGGACGAGTTAACAATAGCGAGCAGATGAGCGGCGGTCTCCTTCAGAATCCAGAATTTCAATCAAAAAGGTAGAGGGGATTAAGTCAACAGGGCCAGACGGCCATCTCATGTGTGACGGCACGTTGCTAAGATCCTGAGAGAAGGTTGGGGCAAACTGCTTAAGGCGAACATGGGAGATATGGTGCCAGAACAAGAGGGGTGCTAGGGGTCATTATATTAGCTCTGACAGGCCTGGATTTGCTTAAATGCGTGCAGGCGGCGGTGACGAGGAGAAATTCAGCCCACGGTAAAGCTCTTGTTCACGAGGGACATCATCACCATCTTCAAATGGATCGAATAACGGCAGAGAAATGTTTCTCCATTTTTCTGTCTCGCCTCTTCATTGTCTAGCCCTCAGTTTCAGTGACCTCAGGCCCCGCGACATTAAAAGTAGCACACACATGCTCACACACACATGCTCACACATACTCACACACACATGCTCACACACACATGCTCACACACACATGCTCACAGATTACTATGCATAGAGTCACCCGTGACATACTGAGCCTGACTGTTAGATTAGGCCTGGTGGAACACAGTCCATCATGCTTGACTGTTTATGATAATGTCTCATGGAAGATGCTGGTATAACAAGGCCAATCCTGCATGATGAGTGTTTTGATATATCCACACTAAGCTCTTTATTTTGGCACCACAGGTTGAGGCTGGCTTATGCAGTACTCAGGAATTTGGTCTTGGTTTGACTGTCACATGCTAAATGGTAACGCAAACAACAGATGCTCACATTTCCTCTCCTCTCTCTCTCTCTCTCTCTCTCTCTCTCTCTCTCTCTCTCTCTCTCTCTCTCCCTCAGGTTGGCCGCAGCACTCCCCCGGTTCTAGTACTGTGCCCACCTCGCCATGCTAGCCTGTCTGCAGAGGAGGCAAAACCCCCCACCCCAGCACCCGGTGTGTGCCAGCAAGACCCTGGAGCCACCGCAAGCCCTCGGGCGAAAATGTGAGTTCACAAAGTGAGGATGGGTGACGGCGGTCCGTGGTTCGGCTCTCTGAATGTAAAGAAATGAGAGAGGCTTGTGTTGGCCTGTTGTATTTAAGGCATCAGTCATGGTGAATGATAGAAACGGATGGTTTAGCCTGACTGTGAATAAGTGGGGGAAAATGGACTTTCCGGTTGCTGTTGTTTGTCACTATGCTCCCTTGCTACTCTGAGGAATTCTAAACAGTTTCATTCGCTCGGCACTTAGACCTTGTATTGCCGTGTTGTTCGGCGACTCATTGTGAAGGGGGGCTGTTTAGCTGTGCTGATTGTGCAGTCGTGGCAACGGGGCTGAACAGACAGTGTTTAACGTGCCTTGCTGGCCCTGGGTGACCCTGAGGGTCTGTAAACATTTACAGTGTCTGGCCCTGACTCCGCTGGCCGCCTGTAAAGCATGACAGCTGCTGTGTTTGCTCCCAGAGCACAGCCCTCTGTCCACTCTCAAAATGGTGTAAAGGGACAGAGATGGGCTGAAGTGGTAAATCTAGCTCGGTTCGGCCAGGGCTTGAAGAGAGTCGTGGTTTTCAAGCGTCTCAAGGAGAATTTCTCTCAGATTTCCTCGAGGCGTCGGGATTAGCCTTTAACAGCGAGAGTCTGTTTTCCGGTGAGAGGAAGGAAAAAAAAAGGCATTTTCTCCTTATAGAGCCCTTCAGGCGTCTTTAGGGGTCTTTATTTACATGGCAGGCCTACTGGCAACCTCAAGCCGATTAAAAGGCAAGGGAGATAGAAAGCAGGAGAGCACTAACCTTGCAGTTTCTACCTCAGCTTAGCGAGGCTTAGTCAGAGCAGGTTCTGTGCTTCTTCATCAGGCAAACATTATATTGGGTCTGTAGCCTGCACAGTGGAAGGCTTTTAAGAGCCTGTGATTGGCTGTGGGGGAGGAAATGAAGCGCTATCTATATCCTTACTTCTCAGTACCTCACCGTCCAATTAGCAGCTTCTCTGCTCACCATCAGGCTCCTGTAGGTTACTGCTGTCAGAGAGCACCGTCATAAAGGTTATTCCTCAAAAAGGCTTTCCTCGGACCCGTTTTAGGGTTTGGTGCTGTGTTTGGGAAATAGCGGACTTATATTTGAATAGTGTGCACGTGTTTCTGGAAGAGAGGAAGAATAAATGCTGTATGGATGAAGTAGGCGCAGGGTGCATTGATTAAAAGGACAGTTCCACAGCTCAGTTCGGTCCAGAGAGGACGAAGAAGAACCGTGCAAAATAGAATTACAGAACATAAAGATGAAGAGTGAGGGAGAAATAGAAGTCCTCAATGGTCACTTTAATCGATTCCCTCCTTCCAATTTCTACAGGATTAGCCCACTTCCTCTCTGGGTCTTTTATTGAGGAGCAGTCGGCGAGAGTCAGGGCTCAAATCAATAAAGAAAAGAACAGTCTCTCTTTGCCCTCTCTTACTGATTTTTACTTTCTCCTTCCATCGTTCTCTCGTCTGCTCTCTCTGGCTCTCTTTCGCCTCTTCCTTCTTTTGCGCTACCCATTAAACCCTTTGATTGAAAGATTACCACAGTGGCTCGCTTGAGGTTCATAATGAGTGTATTTGAGTATAATGGCCTCCTCTCTGTCCCTGTGGAGATGCAACTGTAGGATTTCAATTGTTGTGCAGCCCTTGGTCCCGGGCGGGGGACGGGTGTCAACCGGGTCCAGAGGAAGAAGCCCCCTTTACCGCCTGCTTTGGTTGCTACCATTAGGTACTCCAGGGTCCCTATGTGGAGCAGGTCATTATGATCAATCAGGCATCGCCCAGCTTGCACTGAGACTAAAGGCCCTAAAAATGACCCGAGCTCTCAACTGGAGGCCAAATATGAGAATCTGCCCCAGAGAGAAACCTGCTCCAGAGGAACAGCGGTAGGGAGATTTCCAGGTGGTGTGGTAAAGGTGAGCCGTGTCATTTACATCTGGTGTCCTTTTCACAAAATTAATAGTGCATGCATGTATGTGGGTTAGTAGGTATTTAGGTAGAGGTAGGAGGTTGAATTGAAGTGGTTGGCAGTCTGGGTGAGATTGTGTGGTGGTGGTGGTGGTGGGGGGTTTATAGAAAAAGCCCCTGCATGCAGATGCCGAGAGGCTGCACAGTTCATTGATGCGACTCCCATTAAAAATCCCTCATACCCTCAATAAAAAAGGACTTAACTGGCTCTACCATCAGCTGGAAACGTTCAGATCGGCCCGCCAGACAATCAATTTCCCCCAAGCGCACAGAGCTTAGCGGGAGAAACGGGAGGCGGAGAGCAGGATGTTTCCATTATCACAGCCCGCTCTCTGTCTGGAATGGGGGGAGCGGCAGGGCAGAGAGAGGAGTGCAGGGAAGAGAAATGAGGGAGCATCAGGGGGAGATGGGGAAAGACAGACAAGTGAAGAAGAGAGGGAGAAAGGGAGACGGTGAAGCTGGCTTTTCAAAAAGCCATTGACCGCCTGCCCTTAAAAATATCATATTGGATTAGCCTCACAGGGGCGGCCTTTTGATATTTTTTCCTCTGGCCGTGGAATTAAAAGGAGTACGGAGCATTACTTGAATTATAAATCATAGGCACTTGCTTTCAGTGTGCCCAAATTCTCTGCCTATGTGGCTGTACTCTCCAGTGCCAGCCCCTGTCATTTTTAATTAAATCCCCCCTTATGGGTGACATTTGTTGCTTGCCCCCTCCTTCGTCCTCTCCTCCATGTCTCTCTACCACTGCCCTAGATGGAGACATGAAAGGCAGAGACGGCAGAGGAGCCAGGACCTCTCATCGTATTGTGGCCTGGAGAGAGGGCACCAGTCCAGTCAAGATGAGCGAAAAAAGCCCTGCAGAGGGATAGGCCTGAATGGACACCATTGACCACTCTTGGCCTCTGACATCTCCCTTTTTACCCACCGCCTCCCCTTGATTTGCTCCTTTAGTATGAGGCTGAAGTCCTTCTCAAGCCGGGAAAAAGGTGTGACAGTGCAAAGTAACACTAGGAGAGCAAGTCGGGGGAGCAGTCCCATCACTTACATTATCTGCCTCCTTTGCCATGGTCCAGACGGCAATTACTCCCTCACAAGTCATCTGAAGGCAAACCAGTCAGGGATTCAGAGTGCTTTCCAATTTCACATTTCACATTTTTCGCAGGCCTCTTATCTGTTTATCCATTAATCTCCAGTCCTATTTGCCACAGGGTAGATAGGTTATAAAGATGGGAATTCTCATAGCATTGAATGTGGCACATTTGTGATCTCGGTGCCATGCTGGTCTGCTGTAGATTCTGCCCTTGTTAGCCAAGTATGTCACTGCCATCCCCATAACTGGCCGGTGATAGAATCAGACCTTTACCCCAGTCGAGTTGTTCCCTTGTGTCTTTAAACCTAGAAGGGGCTTGCTCCAATGCACACACAAATACATGTATGCACACGTGCACACGCGCGTGCACACACACTGGTGTAAGACTCTGTGTCACCATCCAGGAGGCCTGAGGTGCCAATCAGTCAGGTGTAGATGAGCAGGTCCCAGAAGGCCTGATATCCCAGGTTCATGGTGTGTCAGACCAAGTTCTACCCTCTTCCATCCTGATCGACAGGGACAACCTGGCCTTGTCACACAAAGCCTGAGGACGTGACATGGAGTTCACCTGGGGATTGTAGTTTTCCTAATAGTCTTGTACCTCTGCAGGCAGAGCTGCTGGAGCCATTAGTTTCCTTTCTGAGGTCCTCCTACTAAGCTGCACAGCCTGTGAGAGGAAATGTGCTCAGGTAATGACCTCCAGCTACTGTTCCTCCACTGTTGTCTGAGCTAGTGCACGACATGGCAATGGAAATAGTCCCACACGTCAAATTATAGTGCTTCTGTGGCTGCTATCCAGAGAAATGGTGAGTGTTTTCTGCAGAATATTTAG
>OMLC01042999.1:0-19302 GCA_900302585.1 Regalecus glesne | reverse complement strand
CTATCTCCCTCCTCTTACAACATGTGCTTGCAAACCTCTGCATCTACACAGATGCAAACACGTAAAACACATCTGCAAAGGCAACTATGTAAATAAGCGTGAGCCCATATAGATGCACATACACATCCATGTTGTATGCATGGTTACATGTTGAGCACAAAACCATGTGGGCACTCCAAACTGATGAAGCTCTCACACAAACACCTGCCCTTGCAGTCATATCTAAGTACACACACACACACACACATACAGGAACAACCACCATCCATGATAGTACATAAAAACAGAATGTTTACAACATAAACTCAAGAACACAAATCACGATAAGCTGCTCTCCAGATTACAACTCTGGTCAAGTTTTAAGCAGGACTTGGCTGTTGTGGAAAAAAACCTGAAAATCCTGAACCTGCTCTGAGTGAAGAGCCAGTGAAACCGACACGTCCTGTGGAGGAGATCAACTTTGACGACTGGCAGTGAGGTGCCTGCTTCTGCATGTTCCATTTTGAACCCTAATGGGACCCGCGATGGTCTAATTACTTTCTATTCCTGACCGTTTGCTCCATGCAAAATATAAAAAAAGACAATATCCAGAGATGAGTGGTGGCAGGGTCTGCATAGCATGTCACTGGAGGGGTCAACCACCATCTCTACTAACCCCCAGCATCTTCCAAACAGACATACTCACATGGAGACTTTCCAGTCTTGATCCCCCCCCTTACTTCTCATCCAGGCTATTGTACAGAACCAGACAGGTTATTATTCAGCGGTGCTACGGAGGGAAATGGATTAAAGGAGTCTTGGCCCGAGCCAATATGTGTTCCCGGCATCCCTTGAGGATTGTCTGTTTGATGAAGCTTTCCCCTAACAGAGAGGAAAGAAGATGGGGGAGGGGGTACAGCTCCCAAAGCGGTATTATGTAAAGGAATCGCAGTCTTTATGAGCGTTTCTCAGCCAACCTTAAGAAAACGGCTTGGACTGAAGAAAATACTTGAGAGATATACAGCAAAAGTGTGAGCAGCCTCTCATGTGACAGAACCAATTTTCAAACTCCCCTCTTCCCATTGTGCCGTGGATGCATGCACGGTGGACTTAGCTCTCAGACTTTAAGCATTCCTAACAAGCAAATTGCTCATCCAGAGGTCCCTGATCTAGAAAGCTAGCCTGTTTCATAAATACTCAAACGCTGTTAAGCTGAATTCTCATCCCTGTCATACAGTGAGTTCACTTTCAATTCAACCTCTCAGCAGAGCTGCGTTCAAAACACCAAGCAGAAATCACACAGAATGTATTCATAGACCAGCATGGAATGTCCATTGCTGCATCACGAGACAGTTTCTGCATCTTCTCTGGTTTGCTTGCTCAATTCAACATGATCACAATACAACATTTTGAGACTGACATTTGGCAGTGGTTAACCAAGACCAAGCACTCGGGTATTTGGGATTTAAATTGCTGTGCTTCGTAACATGACTGACATTTTGTCTCTGATTGCAGTGGACACACTCGTCCCTCTGTCTCAGGATGAGGCCACAGAGGGAACCATGTCATCTGAGGCCCTCCCTCTCATCTTCGATCCTTTTGAAGACAACACATCAGAAGGGGCGGTGGCAATGGTCACCGTGGCACCTGGCAGCTCCCATCCTCCTGCTGTTATGGCAACCAGAGGAATGCTTTTATCAGAGGCAGACCTCCTCCAGCTGGTCACCATGGAGACAGACAGTGATGGTCCTTCACATGCTCCGCCTCCGCTGTTACCAGACTGGACGTCACCTTGGCAGACATCCGGTGCCGAGCTGCTTGAGCCAATCAGTCCATCGGGTCCATTTGTTCCTGTGACACCAACGGAGGACCTGTCAGAGGACCTCAGTCCAAAAGGTCAGAACAGTTATAGGATAGGACTTTGAATCCCAGCCTCCAATGAACTCTTACTTCCTGATCTGACAAGTCATGATCGAGAATAATTGTAAATGAAGAGCACATACAACTACAATAATCATCTTCAAAAGTCCATTTTCAAGTGAAGTTCCCTCATCATTGACAATTGGCTGCCTCCATTGAAACTTTTCAAGCACCTAGAGGAGGGCACTCACACAGCAGTCTGCATGAGTGAAATGATACCCAAATAGGCCTGAAACTTTCATATGGTGCCTCAGTATTACAGGCATGTTGCAGTATTGATTATTCCTTTAAGGTGAACCTTTAGATGCATCTGCTTGAGTCTGAGCCACCAGGTTACTATTCGAGATCCGGTAAGCCATCTGGTTACTGCTAATGTTAAATATGAGGGTACCAAATCAAAGTGAAGTTGTGCTTGCATCTCTCGGATGTCTCCTACTCTTAATATATCTCCGTCATGGTTGGCCTGCAGGTGCCACCGACTGGACAAAATACCATGAGAAGACCCTGAACACAAGTCCCTTCTCCTCATCGATAGAGCACTCTGTGACAACAGTATACAAACCCACCCGCTGGCCTGAGCCAAAATCCACATCAGGGCTGGAGGAAATGGAGTCGGAGGGTAAGTCCTGTTGGGTATTTGAGAGGATGGAGGTCATCATTTGGAGTAAGAAAAGAGTTCTCTCATGTCAACTCTGTGATGCTAACACACTCCATGGGGTTAATTTATCAATAGTCTTGCCAGCCTCAGCAAAAAGATAAAATTGTTCCCCCATGGGTGCTGAATAGAAATGGCCTCCCCTACTCAAGTGATGAAGACATATCAGGCATAAAATAACTTCCATCCATCAACAACGGCTTAAAGCAAAATCGGCTCGTGGAGTCCTACTGGAACCGATCACATTCCTCATTGGGTAAAATGTAGGGAAACACCCTGGACAGGTCACCATTCCAACACAGGGTTTGAACAGTTTGGGGTTCAGTGTCTTGCTCAAAGACACTGAGGATCAAACCATTAATCTTCAGATTACTAGACAACCACCTTACCTTAAAACAACCAGTAATAAACTTAGTCAAGAGTGTTTGTGTAAGCATGGATGAGGGACTGAACCAGGACGAAGGCCGCACCACAGTTTTCCTTTGCATTCTCCACAGAGGAGCCTGATGAAGATGAAGAGGATGAGAACACAGAAGAATCAGATGAGGATGAAAGTGAAGAGGATCTGACAGAGACACCCACAGCAACCTCCACAAGGCCATCATACAACCTCATTCCTCCACCCCCTGTCTGGGTCCAGCGCAACCAGGGACTGAGTAAGGGAACATGGCCATGTGCCCACATGCATGTTCACACACAGGCCTCTAAGATATCCTGATTGGCCTGTACACACTAAAGTTACCATACCTAACGTACACAAACAACTATGCCTCTTGTCGTAATATGAGTAAAAGGCCCTAAAATTATGGATACATCTTTATGACCTCTCTCTTCTTCCAGTGCGTAGCTGGCTCGAACTGATTCGAGAAAAGGTAAGACTGCCCCCTGCTGTCCGTGATAAGCCTAAAATGACCTCAACTATCCTCAGGAAATCAGTTTTAAGGAGTAACTTGTCATCAAACCTCATCTTTTATGAAGTGCTGACATAAATGGGTGGGGGAGGCTATCGCCCATCACTGATGTAATATGTCTATTATCTAAAGTGACTTAAGTTACAGGGTTAACCACAGAAAATTGATTTCTACTTTACAGTCTGCATGATAATTCCAGGCCATGTTCTCCTGTACTCGATTGATTAGAGAAGTCCCCGTGGGAAAGTGGTTTAATTGTGTAAAAACAGATGCTGGTTGAATATGAGAACTTGGATGAACATGATTTATGCCTTTCTTTTGACCTCTATCTATCTTTTCCTGGCAGGCAGGTTACGTTTCTGGGATGCTGGCTCCGGTGGGCATCGGCATCATGGGGGCCCTGCTGATTGTAGGGGCCTTATATAGCATTAGACTGATTCACCGCAAAAGAAGAAACAGCTTCAAACATCAGAGGAGGAAGGTCAGACAGCCAGAGGTCAATATAACAAACCTATACTTGTGATGAAATACCTCCTTGGATTTTGTCTTATGGGGATGGCTGCTGTATTTCTAACACACACAACATGTCGAATTGAAGTTGGACTGTTCTCAAGTGGAGCCCATTAGGTTAACTTAAACATGCTGTTGTCTCTTTCACTCCCCAGCAACCTAGGGAGCCCTGCACCAACCGTCAAGACCAAGCCATGCTGCTGGCTGACAGCTCAGAGGACGAGTTCTGATGATAACCTTTAAGAGTCCTGAGCCAATGACCAATGGCTGATGCTTCTGTAAAGGAAGCTGGGCAAACATACCCTGTTGCTATGACTACTGCATCTTCAATCACCCCGGGCTATTTGGCTGTGACTCATCTAACCCACAAAGTCTGACCAGGAAGGGCACTATTTGCACAGGCTGCACAGAGATCAGCTTTGTATCCCCCCATGTAAAGGCTGTATTGTGAACACATTTTTCAGAGACAATGTTGTCAGTCAAGTTTGATAATGGTGGGTTAGCAATGGAGAAACGGGCCAAAGTCCATGGAGGCAGTACGGTACAGTAGGAAAACATATAGATTTTATCACTGCCCGTGCTTTGATAAAATAGTTTGGCAGATTTGGTGAATTAAGTGAATTAAGGTCTGGGTTTGCAGAGAGCGAAAGAGAGGCAATGTGTGAACAAGCAGGTCTCAGTCATGTACGAAAGAACTGTAAAAAATCTCCCACATTACATAAACTTTGTAAATACTACATGTAGCTGATCTACAGTCAGTCATATGGGTGTAAATAAAATCCCTGTCTCACTGTACTAAAGAGGGCAAGAATTCCATATAGATCAAGGCATTTAAGGAACATTTACATTAACAAATATCGACAAAATTATGCATTTTGTCCTTAGCTAAAGTGTGCAATTCATATAAATGTGAATGTTTCATTCGAATCTAGAGAAGAAAAACAAGTTTCAAAATTATCGGGATCACCATTCTTCCAATAGCATGGAGCATAAAACAAAAGTCATCATTTGGCTGTAGAACATTTACTTTCTTGTACATGTAGTTTGTTTTTTTTTGTCCCAGAGCATGACATAAGTTCTCAGCAGTAAAAAAATAAATTTTAGCTCAACACTGCCGCAGTAGTCCAGCCATACAGTGTAAAACCCATTGCACAGATTCAGTCAATTGTGAGAGTTGAAATCCACGTTTCCTTTGGCTCCACCAACCACCAAAGACACCAAGGCAGGGGATGATGATTCCCCCGTTAAGACTTTTTCCAAACTGTGTTTTCACAACAGTGAATATTTAGTGTTAAACTATTCCAGACAAGGGCAGATAAAGGAGGTTTTGTAACCCAATGCTGTGGTCGCTCCGCTGAGGGAGACGCAGTATGATAGATGGGCTGTGATCAGTTCAGGTTGAATATACATCATGAGGCACCTTGTCATAAAACATCTCTGCTGTGGTCCAAAATGACACAAAAGTGAACTTCATGTTGATGAATGTGTGCACCACCAGACACCCTATGCTGATCACTGCTCAAATTTCTTCATTTTGCATTACCACACCAATTATCTGACATGCTTCAGAGACTAGACAAGACTGCTTGTGTAAATGCAATGCTGCCACTTCAGGTCAAATGTGAGGTTTAGTTAAAAGACGCAATGTGGGTCTCTTTCTGTAGATATTGTTGTGATCACAAATAAACTCTCTGTCCAGACAGAGATCTGCTGGTGACTCTTTCTAACGTGGCCACGTCTCTTCCCTATAATGTAAGACAGCTGACAGCAACGTCATGAGTGTGGTATGAGAGAGAGAGAGAGAGAGAGAGACAGAACCGGTTGAGACAAACCAACAGACAGGACAGACCCCCGCTTACAGCATTAAAAAAATCAAATAATTTATTTCTGTGTTCTTTTTCCACATTAAATAAAAGCTATCGTTGGACATTGTTTTTCAGATCAAAATCAAGAGAGGAGACAGGGAAGAGGGACAGGGGATCAGAAATCCGACATGCAAAAAAACCCATTCTCTCCCCCTGTAGCACACTGTGTGGATGGCAGCAGGTGAGGGGCTGGTGCTTGTCATTCCCAAGACTGCAGGAAACCCCTCTAGCTCATTGTGGGAGGCCGCAGCATGTGGTGTGACATCACTGCCAAGGCGCACATGGCCTTGTCCTGCCAACAGACTGATTTCTAAGGGGGTGCATCTTGAATCGCAACATCTGGTTCAAGGCAGGACAAATGTCATCCTGGGGAGAGAGCCACTGGCTCTTGGGACTGTTAGTGTAGGGTGCCTGTGGCGCTGTGGCCTTTCAGTATACAGAAACTTTAAGTCGTTTCTGTGACGAGACGATCAGGTGGACATTTGAATACTAGACTGGCATAATGAGTCACTTCTTTTTGTCCTCAGTGATGGAAACATACAACTGACTGGGAATGCAGCCATGCCATGAAGAGGAGAAGCAAGGTAGCAAGTACCTGGGGGGTGGGGTGTCAATGTTTAGGGTCACCACAGGGTCATGGCTACAAACAGTGATTGATGACAAAGCCCTTCAGTTGGTTTTTCATACATTGGGTTAAAAAAAAAGTTACCCCGCTGTGCCTTTTATCAAAAAAGGCACAGCTGCAGTGCACCTTTTTGTGTTGTCCCCTGACAGTGCGGAGTAGGCCGAGCCACAGGGCTCATTGTGGGAGGCCGTAATGCCCAGATACCTGATGGCACTGACAGAGTTACAGAACATGAAAACCTGGAGGGAGGACCACAACAGACCCATACTATCACAACTAGTACCCAACAAAGCCTGTGCCCCGCTTGTCATAAAATCACCTCTTCATGCTGACAACTGGTTTAAGAGAAAGTGACTGGTTTATTCAATACGGTAATCCCATCAAATCCTTTCCTAGGTCAGTAGTCACTGTGTAAAATGAGAGAGGCAGAGACAGTTGTAGGGCACAGTGGAGATGGAGGAAGAACAAAAAGATCCAAAATGGAGACTGCGATCCAAAGTACAGGAGACCCCTGAACCTCAAGAATAGAGTCAGGTTAAATCCTGAATGCCGCTGAGTCGAAGATACACAGAAATCTAAGTTGGTGTTGAGAGACCAGTAAAGAGCACAGTTGGCTTCCAGGTTTTCAATCCTTTATGTACGACATCATTCTTTCAAATCTCCATGATTGCAAAAGCCTCCGGTCGAGCTAAATCAGCACAGAGAGAAACACAAAAAATTGACCGATTTCCCCAGGACATGTGATTCAGAAAAGGTGCTCTCAAAAGATGCAACGAACAGAGAACGAAACACAAATATACAAATCTGAGAAAAACAAAATAATAGGTCATCTGATCTCTTTTCCCAAACACACTCATACGTACAAAGGGTGTTGTGTGGGTGGTGAGTCTGTAAACCTCTACTTCCCCCTTCCACTCTCGGGCTCCCGAGGTTGGAATAGTTCAGCCAGAACTCAGAAAGAGGGAATAAACCCAAAAAGAATGATAAGCTCCATGTGTTTGCAATTCAAGAATAGAAAATTAAATTTTCCATTGAAGCAATCACTGTCATTTTCCAGTGTATACAAGTGGAACCGTATCTAAGATGACTTTCAAAGCCCCTCACTCTGAATATTCACCAAAGTGCATAGACTTCCAATTGCATAATTGGGGCTGCGATAGAGCGTGTGCCTCCAAGTCAGGTATCGCAGGTTCGATCCCACCATGGGGCATCAGGGGAGGGCATCCGGCCTTAATGGCCCATGCTCGGTTAATGCAAGGATACGTTGTAAAGCAATTTGAGTGGCCACAAGACTAAAAAAGCGCTGTACAAAAATGAGTCCATTTATCACAATTTGCCATTTAATCTTTTGAAATCCCCAACTTGAATGAAATTTCTCCAACAATTTTTAGTGCAATTTTTACCTCAGCGAATAAACTCCAACTGAGAGGGAAATCAAGTTGTGGTTTGGCTTGGGTTTATTCTCCCTTTAACGTCCACCAGCTCTCTACAATCGGTCTCCTCCCCTCCGCATGAGATGACATTAGCCACTGAGCTAATCCTGCAGAGCTGAATGAAGAACGTGTCACTACATCCTCAGCTGTAGGACACAACAAAATACTGTGGCGTGAAAACTGCTCTTTTTTTTTTCTCTGTGCGAGGCCTCTGGAGGTGGAGAAATAAAAGTCTACACATGACTGGTTCCACAACATTGTCAAAGCAATGAGCAAAAACACACATTCATACACATGCACCCACGCACACATACACACCGACTGCAGCAATTGCCAAAAGAAGTGCATCTGACCTTTGTTCATTTTACTACGTCTAAGAGTAAAAAAAGCATATCTTTCAAACGCTCATTGCCATAATTAGTGTGGATTGGAGCGTCCTGGTGATTCCGTGTGTCCTTAACGTTAGTGAGGTCGGGTGTGCGTCAAATTTAGAGCACTGGGGAAGTGTATGCTGGACTCAACTGCTACAGGTAGCATGAGGTTGTAGAGGTGTATAATAGACAATCTAAATGAACGGAGAGCAAACAAGAATAAAATATAATCTGCTAAGTGTACTTGTTTCCTTTTATCACATACACAGCACACTCGAACAAGAATCCAGCATGTTTTATACTGCACCTCCAGCCTGATGCCAAAGCAAGACCAGGAGCAGACCAAGGCGGGGATAGTCTGCCTGTCAGCAGGCATATCACTGCAGTCACGGTTGTGCACAGTGCTGGGTAGAGTGGCACTTGCAACAAAGAGAACTGGAAGAATAATTGTGAGGAAAACGCTGTGATAGCTGGGGCAAACATCACACCATGGGGAACTATTGCAGTGGCTTTGCAGTGCATTATGGGAAAAATTAAGCTTTGATCTGCAAAATGGGTAAAGAGAGAGAAAACTCTTCTCACCCACACTCCTTTCTGGCTCTTAAGAACTGTAAGCTTCAGTGAAAGATGGTCACCCAGGAAGTTGGCGCATCCACCAGCTGGGCCAAAGTCCGAGTTGCTATGGAAGTGATTTGTTTAGACCAACTGCTTTGCACCAACATGCCTTCATCAAACAGCCCTGCATTAGCAGAAGAAGAAAGGGGCCTAGAGGGGTTAGTCTAAGACTTGGCCATGTTATGGGTGTTAATCAATACACACTTTTCACACTCATTCCCTCACTGGTGTTAAAATAAATGCATGCATATCTTTACAGGCTTCAGGCCCCGTTAAGGGGGAGCTGAGGCAAGTGGTGGAAACGGGAACAGCGCATGGCCGCTGTGCCCGTTTCACAGCGTGGAAACATACAGAGGGAAAACATCTTGCACAAAATCAGTTTCCACTCGGGCAGGTGCCCACACACATACACATGCATACAAAAATAGGTTGTACACTCACTTTCTGACACACACACAGACACACACACACAAACGCGCAAAAAAAAAAATCAGCACTCATACAATCATGTACAGATACAGTCACACTATAGCTTTTACATACCCATCTAACTCATGACATTAAAAAAAGAAACACAAAAATAAACTCCACAAATATTTTTTTCTGAGTCTGTTTTTACCCCCCTTCCTTGTTTCGCTGTGGTGTTGGTAATCTTTTGTCCGCACTGTGTTCATGAAGGATGACTTGTTGTGGTGCCTTGTTCTCTGGGGTTCTCACACGTGCCCCCACCTGAGCTGCCTCACACCTCTCTTCCTGTTTAAAAAGGAGTCTTGAACTTGAGGGTCAAAGGGTCATCTAGTCCCCGTCAAGGTCATCTCAGAGATCTGCCCCTCACTCATGCCTCTCCTCCTCTTCGCTTCTTGATAATAGGGGGACTCTTCATGAAAACTTTTTTTTGGGGGGGTTGTCCATTTCAGCCTCAGCAAAAGTTGTTCAAAGAAGCCAAGGACAAAAAAAGAGAGGGTGTGTTTATGTGTGTCTATGCATACCTATGTGCATAGCATTACCTCTGTATAATAGGCGCATGTCTGTAGGTGTGTGTGTCTGTGTGAGTTTACGTGTAGGTCTGTATTGAGGAGTGAAATGAGCGGGGCAGAATTGAGGCCAACAAGCTGATAGTATAAAGAGGTGAGCAGCACCTGTGGTCCCCCCCTTCCCGTATCCCCTTTCATTTTCCTCTAGCGAAGCCACAGTTTGAGCCGCAGCGCGTCCACGCCATTCAGGTAGTATCTGAACAGCCGCTTGTCTCTGACAAAGCCAAGGTTTTCATACAATTTCAGGGCCGATTTGTTGGTGATCTCTGTTTCCAAGACAACCTAGGAAAGGACAGACAACAATGTCAGCTGGCTGATGAGTGGGTGATTTTTAGTGGATATGAGCAATGGAGCAAATTCTTTGAATGATATCCCACCCAGGAGGAATCTGATGTGCAATTTATCTTTTATGTGCAGAAAAAATAAAAACTCATGACTTGTTAGCTGTGGTATAGGGGGTAGATGAAATACCCGTTACCCTTGCAGCATTTATGTCAATAATTTCTTACAAACTATGCTTGGGGGTGTCTCCTGGCTAAAGATTATACTGAAAATGGACTCGTCTGTTTCAGTCCAAAAGATGCATAATAACCTTGGTACAAAATAAATTCAAACATATAGGAGGGATCATTTTGACAACTTGTGTGTTGTACTATTAGGGCTGCACCTATGGATATTTTGATATATAAATCAAAAGTGCTCCTTCAAACAACTGAAAAGATGGGAGTTAAGAAAAAAACAGAAACAGGTGAATATATACAACTGAAAAGTATAAAAATTAAAATCTACCAGTAATTTGCCTAAATTTAGAAATATAGTCCAAGTAGATCCTTTACGCGTGCCGTGATGTCAGACAAAACTGTCATATTGACACTGCAGAGAGCCCATCATTATGGAGTAGAGAATGAGAGGAGAGTCATGAGAGTGGAGATGTGAGATAGTTTGAGCAGCTCACTTTTTCTCTCTTCGGGTATGTATGCTTGTTCCACAGAAAGCCCACCAGTTTGACAGGGCAAATGTTATGGCCAATATACTTCTAATGTTTCACCTTCCACAGCGAGGGAGCTTGCAACACAAGATAGGCCATTGGATCCAACTAATCGATAATCAAATTAGTTGGCAAAAAATATTTTATCAATTATATCATCGATTTGCAATTAATTTGCTTCTGCAGCCCCTTCTAACTAACACCAAGGAGTGAATGTGACATTTACATAAGGGGGTTATTCACGGTCTAGCCAAAGTTAAAAATAGCCTTAGATAAGTGAAGGCTAGTGATGAAAAGCAAATAACTTAGCACGTTAATAACTGTATCGAATACCTCCCTGTGCTAAAATAGAGAAACAGCCAACCTAACCAATTTTATACTACTAATCATTTATTTTACAGTGAGGAGTATGATCATGGCAATGGGAATTTCAGATATAGTGTAGAGAAAGGTAAAGACAAAAAAGTATTGCACAACTTTTTAAAAAAAAATTCTTGGGGAAAAATATTCTTTGTTCGCAATGAGTCTTTTGGAAGCCAAACCAAGTTCATGTTTGCAAGAAGGACAGCATGAAGACTGTGTGAGCTCTGGTTAGCACAGGGTGCCTGTAGGGTAAATAGGTGATGATGATGATGATAATAATGCCTGATAGTCCCAGATGTCTTACCTCATCACAGTCACCTTCCACCATGGCATAGATAGCCTTCTTCACCAGGTTAGTACCTGAAAACAAGAGCCAGAATTCAGATGTGATACATAAAGGGGCAAAATATCAGGCTTAAAAGAACACAGGTATATTTATATTTCTGGCTGACACAACAGGATATATATGTTTTTTGGTGCAGACAAAGTATTGGCATTAATAACTTACTGTGAGCATTTACTTTATCTTAACTTCAGACTTGCCCAAATAGATTCTGCTTTCTGTCAGTGCATAGGTGGCTCAACGTATATGGCTAAGCCTAGGCTTAAAGTCTTTGGACAGGTCCAGGGGTTGACTTAGTTCATTCTGAAGGGACAGGTTACAGTGCTGGAATCTTACCGATGCTTTTCCTCCGATGTTTGGAGTCCACAGCAAGCATGGCAATATAGCCACGACGGAACATCTTCTTGTGCATGTCCAGCTTACACACAATAGCTCCGACACACTCGTGCTCAACCATTGCCTGAGAGTGAAAGAAAGATTGTAAAAGACAAGAGATGGCAAAAAGGCAAAAGAAAGACAGGCGGAAAGACAGCAGCGTTAAACACATTCACAATAAGGTCCTCCGAGTGATAGCAATACAATCACCAATCAGAAAGGTTCCTGTCATTGGGCAGACAAAAAAACCTTCTAAGATGACCTCTGACCTCTCCTGAAAAAAACACTTCATGTGTAACACAGCACTCTAGATTACGATCAACTTGCTGCCCTCAAAGTGAGTCAAATAAAGAGGGGAAAGTTATTGCAAGGCTAAACTTGGGGATTGAGCATCCACACAATGCTGTTTTTGATGTTAGCTCAGGCTTATGTGAAAACATTGCTTTCTCATGGTTATTTTCAAAGGCTGCATTGAGCACAGCAAACATCACCAACCTAACATGACACGAACAGCAAGCTTCTTCTCTCCAAACATTGTCTTTCCTTTTTGTGACACATGTTAAATTGGGTTTCTGACTAACCAAGAATGAAGCGTTTGTAAATTAATCAATCAACAAAGAAGTTGACACTAACACTACAAATTTCCACAGGCAATGCCTCCCAGCTTTGAGGTATTTAAAGGTGTGTGTGAGCTATGTGGGTTGTTCGACATGTGGCCACACTGACATATCACACACTATATTTAGTTGGTGCTATATCTCTTGACAGGTGACTATTTAGTGGCCAGCCCATAAACATACCAACTCTCACTCACACACCAAGGTCCCTTTATGTGTCAAGATTAGTCCCCACATTGTGGGGGTGGATATGGACCTAGATGGGGCATGGGGTATCAAGGCCAGATGCCCTGCCCTTCCTGACACTCAACAGTAGGATCAAACCCATGACACAAATCTTTTTAGACAATTTAGCATGTTGATTGCCAATCAAATAAAACATTAAGACTTTCCTAATGAATCCAAAATGACATGTCTTTAGTGACATACTTACCAGGAAGCAGAGTTGAGGCCAGTTGTGGATGAAGTACCTGTATGTGTAAATGGAATAAGGCTCTGACAAGTCCTTGGTGATCAGTCTCATGATCCATGGCATTTGTAATTCGGACTCGTAGCGGACGTAATGAATCCCATGGCTCTCTTCCCCTACATTACCAGATGAGCCTTTCAAATCAAGCCTCGCCAGTTCTGTCACAGGGGGCTCCTGGGATGGGTCGAAGTACGCTGCACCTCCAGGTTTAGTCGATTCCAGAGGGTCGTGATCCGAGGGCTCGCCCGGTGGTCGTGGAGGTTCCATTGGGTTGCAGTCTTCATTCCATTCGTGATCGGGGTGATCGGCAGTCTCTGGGTGGTTTTGGACTCCCTCAGTTCTTGTGATACTCATCATTCCGTTCATACTATTGTTGTTCAAGAGAGGATGGCTGCTATTCTTTGAAAATGGGCTGTGGCCCTCATGCTGGCAGTGCTCACCTTTGTTGTTATCGCTCAGAGTCCCCTCGCTGTTTCTGTCACAGTTTTCAAAGGCCGGTCTCGGATTGTCAGGTCTGTTTTCCGTGTATTGGTGGCTGTCAGTTTCTTCAGATGGACTGATCAAGCCGTTCAGCTGTTGTTGCTCCTGCGGCTGCATTTTGAGGCGTCGCGCCGCCGGGTTAGCGTGTGATAGCATATTCTTCTGCTTTTTCTTGATCGACCGATTAACCTCTGTTACCTGCGACTCCTTTCCTGTCCCCGCAGTAAAAGAGTCCTCCTTACCGCCAACTGGCTCTCCTTCTCCTCCCCGTTCCACGCTCCTGCCCCCGGGGAAGGAAGTAATTTCAGCCGGGGATGCTGGCAATGCGCTACTAGGCCCGGTCGGCACTGTGGCCATCCCACCGCATTAAGGTGGAGATTCACACTTGAAAAACGCTAAATAGAATTTCATTCAAGAAGTGAAAGGGTTTACCGATAAACTACACGTTACTTCACCAAATATTCTGTATGCATACGAGGTTAAAAGAGGCAATATCGGTTTCCCCTGCGACGTTTGTCGCTGCTTTCTCCTCGATTTCCCTGCTGCCGTAAAGTGCTGTCGCAGCAAACGCCATTGCAACAGTGGAAGGAGACGGTTTACGACAGTAGTGAAATACAGTTGGAAAGTGGTGTTCTGCACATGCCTCTGCGCATAACGCTGGAGTTAGAAGATTCAACTATTTAATTCTCTCTCCCGCTGACTTGATGAATTAAAATGTGAGTGAATGTTGATTTATTCACAACATATCTTCTGATGAGAACTAATACAACTCCTAGAAAGGTTAGACTTCAGTGCATGTTCTGTGGGGAATCAACACCTAGTGGAGAGGTTTGTGTGGCCCTATCTATGATCATGGGAACTTTGTTGTATGGCTCCTTTTGCTCCCTATAGGGTCTCCAAGGGCAAATATGGTCTCGGGTGAGGGGACAGGCTAAGAATGGTTCAAGAAGACCCCATGAAGGATCGAGGAAGAAGTGATGTTACCCGACACAGAGGAAGCCCAGGGCCCTCGTCTGGAGCCAGGCCCAGAAGAAGGCCCCATTAGCAAGGGCCTGGTGTCTGGGAATGTTGAGTATCTATCAGAAATAAGAACTGATTGTTTTTTTTGCATTTGAATTCAATTAACTATTGAAATTTGCACTTGTAATAAGCGAGTTAAAAAATCTATCAAATTCTTGAAACTACCTTTATGATAAATTTCTCAAAAACAGATCTATAAAGAAAAATAACACCGGTTCAAAAATCAAAGTCCAGCTATTAGAACTGGCATAAATGAAAATAATCAAAATCAGTTTATTACCCATGTAGGTTTTGACATATATGGAGTTTGACGTAAATGCATGGCTCTTACAAATACTTCACATAGAATGACAACATGACAACACAACAATCTTCAGACATAGACACAAGGATTGACTATATACAGGTGAAAATAAGAGATAATAAAACCCAATGGTGCAGATAATGCATCAGACATTGAAATAAATGTTAGCAGGTTACTTGCATACACATGCTTAAGGTAGATGGATATGAGAGAGAATACTAGCACATGTACTATGCACAGTACAGTAAATATAAGACAAAATAAAGTTTAAAACAGAGACAGAGGTGACAATCCGAATTGGTTTTTAATTCATCCAACAATGACAATGGAAAGCAAGCTGGCTTGTAAGTTCTGCATCCACATTCAAATGTAGATTCCTTTTATAGCTGAAATTGGTTTTTAATAAACTCAAGCCACAAGAGGACAGAAAGGGAAGGAACAAAGAAAAGCAAGATCCCTGCCCATCGATAAGGGGGAGTTGCACAGTGGCACCTTGGACACCAGAGGGCGCTAAATATCATGATGTGGACAACTTGTATAATGGAGCCCACTTTTACATCACACTCTATTTTTATAGATAACAATTAAAAAACAATATTTAAGATCTCAGGGTTTAGTCACAACACTGACGAAGGGAACACGGACTGCTGAGACATTGATTCATCAATAAGGAATGTCTTCCACAGAAGCTTGGAGAGTCCTATGACTTCAGAGTTTTGGTCAACTATTCTAGTCAAATAATAGAAATTATAATAACCAATTTTATAGGTACAATGCATATCAATGAACAGGTAGAATGAGAATATGTCATATTTAGCCAGCAGGCTCATTCCCATATGGTGTCCTGAGCAATTGAGGGTTCAGTATCTTCCTTAAGGACACTTTGGCATGTTTTCTGAAGGAATCAGGCATCAAACTACCAATCCTGTCATGAGACAACTGCCCTGCCTCCTGAGCTACACCAACCCCTATGTCAAAAGCATTTGCTTCACTGCTACCTATGGTCAACTCAGTATTGTGTCTTTAAAGGCTTTATGAAGCCTGAAATCTCATTGCTGCTCACTTATTTTGGCCAATTGGGGGGCTTCCTCCCACTGAGCATGGAGAGGCTTGAACCCGCAAATTACCCCCTTTTGTTCCAAGAGCAAAACTCATCCATATGGGAGTTTAGCTGAGTTGCCTTGCCAGGGACTGCAGTCAGCATCCTCCGGTCTTAAGGAAAGCCCTTGGCAGTGATGAGTCGTAGTGACCGTGCAGCAGACGGGACACTGTAGGGGAAAAGAGGTTTGCAGAGGGCTTCAAAGCAGGAATTACAGTCCTTAGCTGGAGCCTGGCAAGAGGGTGGCAACACCCAACTAGGTTACAGAGGAGGGGGCCCAGGGGTCTCCTATCCACAGTTGGGTTGTTCTGAGCAGGTGCAAAGGATTAGAGATACAGGGCTGTATTGCCTCTCCTGCAGATTACCATGCAAAAGCACCACACATAGCATGTTCAAGCACAGTCATATTGACCACGTCATACACTGAATGCATTGAAATAGGTGACACATCCACTTAATAACATGCAGACAAAGTCCAGCCAAATAGCAAGGCACAAACCCTGGTTACATAATTTCAATACATTACCAGACAATGAAGTTGAGTTAGACAGCGCTGACTCCTCACAGTACATATAAGAGCAGCCGTTCAGTAGGAACCGTCTGCACTGCGATATACCACCCCTAGATGGCAGTGCTGCTCTAGGTTTCTATCCAAGGTGTCCCAGTGTACTTTGTCCACTATTAGCACTTCACTGTTGAAGCCATCATATGAGTTCACCAGTCCTGATGCCTTGTTTCCCTGACATACCAAAGAAGAGAGAGCATGAATGGCAACTAGTCAGAGATGGATAGACAAAATAGACAGAAAGATAGATAGATGGATGGATGGATGGATGAATGAATAGATAGATAGATGCCAAAATCTACAAATTCTCTCACCTGTAATGCACATATTTTAACATCAAATGATTTGTTTACGAGGGGCTGGATAGCTCAGCAGGTAGAGCAGGTGTCTAGTAATCAGAAGATTGATGGCTCGATTCCTGGTTCTATCAGAAAGTGTGTTGAGGTGTCCTTGAGCAAGACCTTGAACCCCTAACTACTAAAGCCTTGTGGTAGAATGCTGACCTGTCCTGGGTGTTTCCTTGCTTTTCACCCAGTGAGTGCTAGGATAGGCTCCAGAATGACCCTGTGACCTGAGTTCGAATCAGCAGTTGACCATGGATGAATAGTTTATTTGCTCAAACAAGAGATACTTGAATATTCGTTCTATAAAGGTGACATAAGTTTAGGAGAGAGAGAGGGACTGACACATCTATAGTGTGTGTTTAAGAGAGAGGCCGATGGGGGAGAGAGAGAGAGAGAGAGAGAGAGAGAGAGAGAGAGAGAGAGAGAGAGAGAGAGACCTTCTTTAGAAAGCTAAGCCTTGGGGCTGAAAACTCTGAAGAGCTGGAATCAGACATGCACAATCAGTTCCCCTCTTCAAATCTCCTTTACAGGCCTATCTACTTGAACAGGCTTCTCTTAATTACTTTCTCTATCACTTAGCGAGCTGTGACTGGGCTAAGAGTGGTGTCTTGCCAGAGACGCTTGGCTGGATCGAGCCCATATTTATATCTTCTTTCTCAGAATCCTGTCCTGTACCTTTTCTCCCGCTTTCCTCCTTTCATTCTCTCCTGCTGTCGTCTCTCCGTGGCTCTCTCGGTGTGCCTCTCCTTCCAAATAACTCCGGGGCTCGAGTTGCATCATGTGACCGTAGTGCCTCTGATTACAGGAGCTGGCTGCTGCAGACTCCCGTCTCTCTGCATGGGCTCTGTGCTGAGGATGCAATCTCCAGCATACCTTGAATAATGACAGCACATGCAAAGAAGTTACAGACAGGCCAGTGTGGGACCGAGAGGACAGTGAGAACATCCTCCAGGGATGTTTACATCCCTAGGACTCGAGGGTGAAGTGTAGGACACTGTCATCAAGCCTAGCTTCTGTCCTCTAGAAGTCTGTTTTAGTTTCTCTCTTTTTACGTCTCTCCGTCTCTCTTTGAACCACCAATGTTGGAGGACTGCAGGCCAACATTTGGGCCTCCATTTTTTCCCCCTATGTTTTTTCCTGCCCGTCATGTTGGCTCGCTCACTTCCCTCCGTCCTTCACCGCCTTTGTCTGGCGTCTGGTCCGCTAGAGCTGTATTTAATTAGTTTCTGTTGGGTTAATTAGGGGCTAAAGTTAGGGGGTCGGACCGGAACAAAAGCGGGTCAGGCTGGATGGACGCAGGTGCTCCGGGGCGGTTGCCAGATTCCACCGTTCAGATTAAGATGGCTGCAAACTGTCTGGACTACTGGAGAGAACCACCAGCAAGTCACAAGGGAGGGATTTTCCTCACATATGGGATGGCAAGACCCTCGTACTCATGCTGGCATCCGTTTTCAGAAGAAGCTTTATTCATTTGTTATTCTACATGCATACAATGGAAAGTGTTCTCAACATCTAACCTATCTTACTGTATGCGAGCAGACAGCAGCTGCAGAACCCGGGGACCAACTATGATTCTTTTTCCTGGTGCCTTGCTCAAGAGCACGGGCAGGAGTATTGACCCTAACATGCATATCTTTTTTTTCTTTAAAAAATCCTCTTTTTCCCCACCCAAATTCCCTGAGTTGCCTATAGCTGTCGCTTTGCTGCCCCTCTAGAACATCAACAGGAAGGAGGAAGTGGTAGCATGTGTCTCCTCCAAGTCACATGACCACTAGTCCTCACTAGTCCACACATCATGGTCTGGTGGGGAAAGCACAGTGCTTGGCCGTCAGAGGAGAATGAAGCAGAGTACTTTCCCTTCACTTAACCAAGAGGCCTGGACGACCCAGAGGGGGACACTAGTGAACCCAGAATACTTTATCCAACCTAACCCTTATACCCATGTGAGGCTTAGCCAATTATGACCCACTAACTATGGACCTCTGGCTGTGGTTGGAAACGCTGCAGCTGGGATTCAAAGACCCGACTTTAATGGGAATGTGTGTTTACGCTTGTGAGCCTTTGTGTGTGTCTATGTGCATCCTTGTATTGTCAAAAGGAGGAAATAACAGAGACGGAGTGTCACTTTGACTGAAACTGCAGCCTAAACAATGAGAACTCCTGTGAACAGACACACCACAACACGCACACACGCACACAAACACAGACACACACACAGAGCCTTGGCTCTCAGAGAGCTGTGTGGGGATCTAGTCATACATTGTCCCTCCAGAGGCTGTTTATAGTGAGTGTGAAGGACGTGCAGAAATAGCTCCTGCTCCACTGTAATTCAACATGGATTTTCACACTTTTATGTACATACATGCGTGCGTCTGTGCAATGTGTATATTTGCATAATGCAGTCCAATGTACTGTAC
>OMLC01042998.1:0-31274 GCA_900302585.1 Regalecus glesne | reverse complement strand
GCTGTGGGGCGGTCTATTCTCCTCACTAATGTATTTACTTTGCACTTTGCGTTTTTTACAATAAGACCATTTATTCCTATGGTCTGTTTAATCTGACACTCAGCTCACAAACAGGAAGGGGGGGGTTGCTCGGCGAGAGAGGGGAAGAGAGAGATAATTGTACATTGTATGTAATTGTACATCGGAAGTGGGCAAGGCTTCTGTTGTAATTTAATAGTGAGAGCAATTATGGTGATAGACTGCCAAACTACCAAAGGCCATCCACCACATAATGATTCCTGCTCTCTCCAGACACTGATGATCCAAATCAGCAATTTGGTCTGAGCGATGACACGGTCTGACCTCTGGCCAACACAGCATGACACACAGCACACTCGTAAGGTTTTCAGCCTTGAGTTATGTGGCTACGTCTGTAGCATCTCAAAGGATGATGTGGAATTTCTCAACTCTTGCTCTTTTATTCTCCTTTTTTCTCTTTCTCTTCATTCTGCAGTAGTTCAGTGGTAGAGTGCCCTTCAGGGACTGTCGAGCCAGAGGCTGCAGGGTTGAACCCACCGTGAGGCATTCAGAAGGACATCCGACCTTAATACCCCGTGTTCCATCAAAGTCCTTTTCCACCCCTATAACGTGGGGACTAATGGTGACACGCAAAACGGACCTCGCTCTCAAACAGGTAAGTTTCACTTTCAGTCACTCAAACGTTCCTTCATACTGGACACACAAATACGGTTTGTCATCTAGAATCCAATCCAATGAATGGATGACAAATTCCCCATCCTTGTTCTGAGCAAAAGGAATTCTCCGCGATACAGCCAAAGCTAACATGATAATACAGCAGTCCGTCACAGCAAATTCAAGTGGTCATTTAACATTTGACAGTCTACGGTTGTTTTCTAATGTGTTTCATCCTGCAAAACAACCAGAAAGTGATTACCCGGAGGAGTCACTCCACTGTGGCCCTGCAAAGCAAAACATTCATATGGATTGTTTTCACATTTTGGAATTCTCTATGGTAGACTGTGGCAGCATCCTACCGGTTTTGGCTGAAGTGTGGAGAGCTCTGATTTTACACTGAACAAGGATTGTGGATTTGTCTTCTCTTTATTGCCCTGAACTGCTGATTACAAGCTGGACCTGCACGTCCGACTTGAAGAAAAGGATGGTTGACCTATACACTCTTTGAGTGGTAAGAACGGAATGGGGATCAAATGGGACAATTCCTAGTTATTCCTTTGACACATTGCAGGGAACAGCAGATAGCACATCGTATCAGCTGCTCTCCTCCCCTTTCCTTGTTTTGGAAAAAAATGCTCAGAAATTAGAAATGGGGTTAGGAGGATAGAAGGAGCACATTTCAAGTCGCTTAGTTGCATCCATAATTCCTTCAATACCACCTTTCCCTTGCATCTAAGTTCGTTCCACCAGGGATGCATGGAGAGATGCGAGGGGAGTAGAAATAAGCATATTTATATGTTTTGTCATCATTGGTCATGTTTCTCTGCCATCTTGTTCAAATGTGCCAGATGTGGGGGTATAGAGTAATTATACGTCATAATGTTCAGCTGAAATTCATCTGGGAAAGCTGCTGTTGTGTACCCTTGCTCATCAATCCTCAGAGCAGAAATAAGAGCTTCGGGACGCCCTTCAAATTGGTGGACCAGGACTAGTTTCAGTTCAAGTGAGGAGCCAGGAAATGTCAAATAAGAGACATGAGATGTATCATCTCTGATCACTGGAAGCACATATGTTCAGTCTGCTACTTATTCAGCATTTGGCTTGATTGTTTTCCCTTTACATATATACGACGCATCTTAGAGTGTGTGCTTCGTGAATCAACAAGTCAGATGTTGTGGGTTTGAACCCACCACAGGGTGTCAGGAAGGGCATCACACCTTAATTCCCCAAGCCTGGTCTAATCGTGTGTTCACCCTCACAACATGGGGACTAATTGTGGCGTGCTTATACAGACCTCATGCGTGGCACATCTACACATCTAAAGCATTCATGACCACACACCCTATGGCAGAGTTCAACCATGTTGGCAGTCTCATCCCATGGTATCATATGTTGATACTGTTGATAAGTGATATGCAAGGTACCCCGCTGTATTAGCATGAGTCATGCAGGATGAACAACTATGTTCAACTTTTGACCCTATATTTTAACACCGGAGTCCATGGAACACCCACTACATCTCCATAAAGGGAAAATGTTTTATTGACACATAACCAAGGCCTTTGGAATTTGTTCTCTGTGTTTAGCCCATCATTTTGTACGGGAGCAGCAAGTGAAACCACAGCACATTGCTTTGGGAGCAGTTAAGGGTTCAATGCTCGCGGACACCACAATACGCTTTCTGCAGGGGCCGGGAATTGAACCACCAATCACCGATTACTAGATGACCTTCTGAGCTATGCCACAGATGCCAAATGGTACGTTCTATATAAAGATGCTTTTTCAGTATGACCCCATGAGATAAGAATGCATCACAGATTCATAGCAGGAAATGACGATGTTATCACATTTTCAGAGATATTGGAATTGCATACGAGACTGCTCCATTGAAATAAAGCCTTAGAGTCAATTTTTCACTCTGAAATCTTCATAGGTGTGTGCAGTTACTCTTTGAAGTTTTCTCTCTGCGGTTCTTTATCTTGTCAGGGTTGACTGGCTAGCTTTCACATGCTCCATCGCCAGGCTGGGAGATTTGAAGTCCTCCCCTGTTGTTACCCACAGCAGGTGACTGTCTAGTGGCTAATATAGAGAGTAGCTGGCCTGTGACCAATGTGTCCCCGGTTCAAATCATCAAACCAACAGGAACGGACCTGTTATATCTCTTGGTTCACATTCTATTTCCTGTCCACAGAGGTAATTATGACACGTAAAAATTGACCTCCCTCTGTAGAATTTACACAACCTCCCAGACAGCATCTGGAAATGCTTTATTTACACTGGAATCTAAAGCATGCTGTTGGTGTTCAAGGCTACAAAGGAATCTGCTCACCTGTATCCCCAGGCTGTGCTGGAGTCCTGCACCATCAGAGCTTCTGAATAGGATCAATGCAGCAACATCTGACCTTATGTACAATTACCACTGAAAACACTGCAGATGTACTGGGAGGCTCCCAGTGGCCAACAGTGGAAGACCTGATGTATTTGGAGTCTCCCAGTAACCAACAACAGAAGACTGGTTGTACTTGGAATCTCCCAGTGGCCAACAGTAACCGATTGGTTGCATTGCTCACACTAAGAATAGAAACTTGGGGAAGGATACGATTGTGTTGCAGTGCAGTTGTGGAAACGAGAAAATGTTACATACTCAGCAATACTTCCCTGGGAGAACTTAATGCAAACAAAGCTTCCCAGATGTTTGTCTGAATGAAACATGGCCAAGCCTATTTTGAACAAACACACATTAAACCTTTAACCTCTAAAATGAGCATAACTTCCTTAAAGTATGTGCCTATCCATTTTTAAGGAGCGATGTTTGAACAGGAGACTCCATGCTTGAACTCTCCTTGAACCTCGGTGGCTGCATCCTCAGAATTCCTTTTGTGCTATAGAAACCAACAGCCAGGACCTGTAACTGTGGCCCAAGGGTGTGTAAAAGAGCTGTATTCCCAACAAGCTCTCCATCACAGGAATCCAAGAGAACAGAGGGAGACAAGACGAGGTGAAGGACATTCTAGAAACCGAGAGACGGATCTACTTCACCAAGAAAACAAAACCCACTTAGAAACTGACAGTGCTGTCAAAACAAATGCCATTCAAACACATCCATTTTGTCAACAGCTCTGGTAGCATGGAGTCCTTTCAGCTAGTTCCGGTCAAACCAATCAGGTATACCTTGCCCTTTTCCTCACATCACTGTACACCTTTACCTGGATCAAGGCTAAGAAGGCCCTGAAGAGGAAAGAAGAAACTCCATATTATTTATCATTGTAAATACAGCAAGATGTGCTCGCTGCATTTAACCCATCCTGTTGTATAGGAGTAGTGAGCAGCTGCACTGGCTGGGGACTGGCTCCAGTTCTCTTTGATGGTGGGAGGAAACTGGAGCACTCGGAGGAAACCCACACAGACACAGAGAATATTCATCCTCCACACAGAATGGACCTGGAATGGGCTGGAATAATCTGTACATCAATAAAAATATTAATTGTACTCTTGCATTTTTTCCTGCAAGCTAACTGCACAGATTTACCGTAAGCTGTTTACTCTGAACGGAGATCACAGTTGATATGACACGTATACTCATTTTGTTTTATTTGATGTCCCTACAGAAAGTGTGTTGAAGTGTCCTTGAGCAAGACATTGAACCTCTAACCTTCAAGCCCTGCGATAGAATGGTGATCCGTCCAGGGTGTTTCCCTGCCTTTTTCCTGAGTGCTGGGATAGGCTCAAGCATGACTTCCAACCCCACTTTGGGTAAGCGGTTGATGATGGATGGATGAGTGAGTGGGTGGATGGGTGGATGAGTGGATGGCTCAAGAGTCACTTTTTTCTGGAACGGTATCGAGATCCATTGACTATTGAATAAATGCATATACACAGTTCAGGGGAGCAAACAGGAGGAGGAACTTTATTTAAACTGTATTTAAGCAGCCTGGCCACATACTGCACAGCAGGGAAAGAGAAAGGACAGCCCAGCAGCACAAGGGGCCAAATGCTGACAATATCCCCCAAGATGAATTTTGTGCTCCCTCAGCTGCTGCTTATGTAATGGGAGTATGGCTCAAGCAGCGAGGAGCAGTCATCATTTCATTAGAGTGATGAGGAGCGCTTTAGAAGATTGGGACGTTGTCGTTCCGGCACCACCCAGCACAGAACGTCCCGCCGCTCATGACTAATGGTAGATTGAATTTCAGACAGTGAAAGATGGTGTTTTGCAGATATTTCTCCAAAGTCATGGAATACAACTTACAAATAGCGAGATGAGAAAAAAATCAAGAGGCTGTGGGAGTGTCACGTGTCTCAGTCCGATCTGTCATTTCACTGTCTCCTAGTTCAGTCCAGTCTTTTTACTGTCTCCTAGTTCAGTCCAGTCAGTTTCAGCAGTCATTGTCTCTCATATCCTCAGTCATTCTCCTAGTTCAGTCAGCTCATCCTAGCCTCATCTGTCATTTTTCCTGTTTTATTTTGAAGTCCTCACCAGTCTTGTGTCAGTTCCTACCCCAGGTTTGGTCATCAGTCGACCCTGCGTGTCCTATGCCCATTCCCTAGTCCCTGATTAGCTTAGAAATTACCCCGCTGGTTCCCCTGCCAAACTGTGTCTAGTGTGTTATTTATTCAGCCAGGCTATCCAGTGTCTCCTTTACTCTCATTTTATCAGTCCACCTGTGTTTCCAGGACCTTGTTTCTCTTGCCTTTCCCATGTCAGATCTGTTCACTGGTTTTAGCTGAAAACCCTGTTAACTACAACTTCAGTCTTTAACTTGTTTATCCTGCCTGCCTGCCTGCCTGCCCCTTGTCTGTCTGATCGCCTGTTAGGCTGATTTCCTGTGCACTGACCCCTGCCTGGCCTTGACCATGAAAGCGAGCGTGTCTGACCCGTGTGTTTGGCTTCTCATCTGCCAGTGACCCTGGGAAATGTTACAGTGGAGAGTCAGCAGTGAGGAACTAGGAATCCTTATGGAGTCTCAACCTCAATACCAGGAGGTGTCACGATACGATACGCTAACAATTCAAGGTCTCTCAGCTGCAAAAACCCTTTCTCTGTCTCAAACTGTCCTGAAATCAGCGGAAGGAAGTAAAAACAACACAAAAGTCTCATTCATTCTGTCTTCGGCTGAATAGCAATAGGAAAAATGTGAATGCATTTTATTCATTCATTCAGAACAATGCTTACATTTGCAAATAGAACCTTGTTTATGAGGCCTATAAACAGCCTGCATCACCGAACGGATATCACTAAGAATAGACTGTTACTATTGAACTCTAATAATCATCTTGTCGAAAACCCTAACGTCAGAGTGCACATTTCCTTTGAGCACAAGCGGCAGCAAGCCGGATGCTGGACCTGGGAGGAGGAAAGGCTCCTAAAGGTCGCGCCATTGTTTTTATGGCTGTGTCCTTTTTTTAATATTTTATTCATGAGCATTGAGTCAAACAAAGTACAGACCAGTGTGGACGTAGACGGGATGTTCTATGGTTGGCTGGAGCCCACTTGTCCAGTTGAGATTAGATCCTACAGAGAGGCTGAGGGTATTAACATATGAACCCCAATACCAGGATGAAGATAAAGTAAGATCAAATAAGATGTTCCTTCATTAGTCCCACATGGGGAAATTATGGTGTTACAACAGCATTACCGGGATCGATCAGTTTGAAGTAATATCATGCAGCATGTCAACGATTTGAAATTGTGCAATTTCACTTATACAGGATACACATGAATTGTTTGGATAATCCATTATTAATCCTGTTGGGCATGTTTCTCCGAGGCGTCCTGTCCATTTTTGGTGACTGACTGATCCGACAGCTGCAATCCTCAAGCTAGCAGAATCATTTCCTTTTCCTGTCTTTGACTTTTCATTCTCAACGCAACATTGTCAAACATCCAAGGCACTCCTTCTGACCACCTTTACCATACATGGCCCGACAAAAGAACCAACAGACATTCAAAAGAACCAAATGACTTGGAACACCTGGCTAAAGGGTAGGTGTCCTGATCAAATTATGCTTAATCCTACTTCCATTCATATGTCCATCCATCGTCGACTGCTTATCGAAAGTTGGTTTCAAATTGCAGAGTCATGCTGGAGCCTATCCCAGCGCTCATTGGGCGAAAAGCGAGGAAACATCCCGGGAAAAGACACCATTCCATCACAGGGCCGGAGTAGTTGGGTGTTCAATGTCTTACTCAAAGAACACTTCAATACTCCTTCTGCTGGGGCCGAGGATTGAATCACTGATCTTCTCATCACTGAAGGACTGACCCACCTCCTGAGCTACGCTACTCTTCTTACTCCTGCTTTGATGAAGATCATCAGGTAAAGGCAGTCACGTGTGTAAAGTCCGAGTGACACTGTCATCACTTCATGCTTGTACTCTTAGTCTTCACGTAGCATTAGCATTATCTCCGGGTTCCTTGATGAGTTTAAACTACATCCTGGTTTTCCTGATCTTCTGAGAAAAGTTGTGTTGTGTGTTTGTGGTTACCAGGATTCCTGTGGGTCATCTGGAGGTGGGAGCGTCCCTTGTTCCACAAAGCACTCCAACATGATGATGCCACTAATCCGTTGTCATTGGGTGGAGAGGACATGGACCAGCCAACTCTGTCACCTTTATAGGCCCCTGAGTTTGAACTGGAGTGCAAGTGAAGGTGAGGAATTGAAAGCCATCTTTCAGGACGGCTGCAGAGAGAGGCGGTTTTGTGGGGCTGGCACTAGCATCTGTTATCTACACAGCAACCTTGTTCTCTGGGGCCATCAAGTCAAATTTATTTTGAAAGCATCTTAGTGAAAAGGTTGGTCACCAAATATTTTACAGGGGGAAAAAAAGGGCTCAAATACAGATGAAACCAGAAGATAGTAAAACAAGGGACAGAACAGTAACGCCTCAAACTCTCGGGGTTGGATATAAATGTGACACAACATAAAATATCCATCCATTCATCACCAACCGCTTTTCCAAAGTGGGGTTGGGGACCATTCTGGAGCCAGAGGCTGTGGATTTGAACCCTACATGGTGGGTTTTATGAGCATTGCAATAGGTTGAAGATGTGAGACCTTTTGAGAGCAGTGATGTGCTCTGAATCCAGCTCATCATTACTCGGCTTGAGGCACAGCCGATCAGAGAGCAAACCAGATGTTTTAATGGGAATGCAGAGAACTTTGTATGGAATTCAAATGAAGGGACCAAGTGTGGTACTTGTATGGATATCAGCACATATGGGAATCAAAGGGCATGAAAGAGCTGACGCGTTTGCAAGATGAATCACATCTTCAGTACAGCATATGCTTTAGTAAAGCAGACATGAAGACCACAATCAAGCATCATCAGAATCACTTTATTGGCCGCGTTGGTTTTCACACACATGGAATTTGACTGGTTTCATGGGTCTACCAGGTACTTCACATTGAATGGCAACACAACAATTTTCAGATATGTACACAAGCACTGACTATATACACGTGAGAGAAAGGTGGCAAAGGCAGGGAGGAGAGAGGACAGGAAGGTGGTTATGCAACATTGAAAGGAGGATAGGTATGATGAGAGACTTGGAGAACCTGGCGAGAGGAAACTCTAATAACTGGGCTATGGTTTGACTATACAGGTTTGAACAGTACTGCACTATTTAAACCACAATCAGAAAGGTGCTAAACGTCATAGGTACTTCATTACTCATCTCACCAGCAACAACTTTGGCAGGAATTACTTTTAGTTTGTTGTGATGATGATTCATCATTGCAGGATTTTATGGCCTACTGTCCAAGCTAGGATGCTCAGAAAAGGGAACCGATACCGGGCCTTAAATAATTTACTTGAGGTTTGTGCTACGTTTGTGAACTGATTCACCTTTTTTGTGAACCTCTGTATAGGTTCCCAATCCACACTCCGTTCCAGTAGGTGGCGGTAATGCACAGTAACGTTTTGCCAACCGCTACACGTTCAAGAGGAAGGAGAAGCGCTTGTCAGAGGGAGAACTTGCTAGAAGCGGAGCCTGTAGGAATAGCTGGTTCCAGACGCCAAATCCTCCACCCTCAAAGTTTACTTCATTCGGTTAGGTTCCATGTCGATATCCTGTAGGGAATGTCGAAGAATTGGTATACAGCGACATTCGGACTGTTTGTTTAAGCGAAGTTTGCTATATTTTAGTTGAGTAAACGCTGAAGGTAGCGCTATGCTAACTGCACCTGCGGCTCTTTTGCTAAGAGGACAACGGCTAACTTGTATCAAGAAGTAAGAACACGTGTTTTTTTTAAATACAGCACTTTTAAAAATGTATCATTACCAATTACTTTACATACAGTCACGAGAATTGAAGGGAAATATGATATGAATAGAATGCCAATTGAAGACGACACAGAAAGATGAAAAAGAAAACGGTTGTTTCCTGTGTGACTGAAGCAGGGAACACAAGGCCGTCTCCTGAACCAGTGGGATCGGCTGCCCACCGACACCTGGATCTTGGTTGGTCTAGTTGGAGATAGACAGGACCCACTCCGGGATGACAGTTCTACGGGACCTGGGAGTACCAAGAACACTTATTCTTTTACTCAGGTGAGTGAGGACCGTTATTTCTTCATTCTGGGCCATTTTAGTTTCAAGCTTCGAGCTGCAAGCGTCGATTAGACCCGAAACGAGTTTAGGAAGTTTTATGTATTTTTGAACGAGTTCAAGCTTAAGTATTGTGAGTGTATAAGCTCAGTAAATTAATGTTCTCCATAAGGTAAGTTTACATGGAAGAATGTGACGTTTTCTATACTTATATAAATTTGGTATATATAATTCAAGCAAAAACTCCAGTAAGCAATTTTAAGCATCAAGGCCACCGTCAGCGACGCCATATTTCCATTTTTCATGTCATGTTCGGTACATGTAGGAGACATTTGATTTTTACCATATAGTTCAATCTTATCTGTTGTTTGAAATGCATTTTTAGTAACCAGGTCATGTGTCAATATTTAGCGTTCCATGAAGTCAAAATAAAACCACAACAATGGGAACAGGCATGGGTGCAAGTGGCATCCAGCACTTAACAAGTTTCCCTAGTCATGGGGTAAGTGGTTGTATTTAGAAGGGCATCCAACATAAAATTTGGGTAAATTATTATGTAGATTGACAAGACCATAATGAATCAGTCAAGGCTTCATACTGGTAAGTAAACCAGATTGATTGACAAGTTAACAGAACCACAGTTAGTGCTGTGCCCTCACACTTCACTGATGTAAACTGTAAAATCTGTTTTTGACCCCTGGGAAACAAGATGAGCAAAACTAGTGATGGCTTTGAAGAGGAAGTATCTAACAAGCAGATATAACAGAATAAGATGGTGGAAGATCTTAAGCAACTGACAGTACAACATCCATACACAACACTTTTTTGTTTGGCGTTTGGAAAGTTAGGACACTTTGGGTGGTCTGATTTCATAGGATCTAGGAGGTATGGAGTGGTCAGTGTTCGATTTCAATTAAATTTTGATGCTTCTATATGATGGAATGATTTACAGCATACAGTGTTGAAGTAGAAATGCATTACCTTTTCAGAATCCACTCTTCTGGCCAAGTGTGCCTTATGAATACCAGGAATGGGGCTAATTATTTTGATAATTTACTATTGTTATGATAATTAAAACAATTAGTTGACTAATCTAGACATTGTTGCAATAATAATCAACAGCTGTCAGTCATGTCAACACCAAAGGTAAGAAAAGGCAGTGTATGTATGTATCATGAAAGGCTTTCTCATACTTCTTATCCATTGAATTTGTAAATTCTGTTCTTGGTGACAGTGTATATCGAGGGTTATATTCCGGGTCCAATTCCCCCTGAATCATTTCATAAAAGCATAGACTTTCCACCTTGGCAAGAGGTGTCCTGTCCTTATCTAACATAATCAGGAATGATTCTGTGAGAGGGCTTGCTTGCTGGGTTGTACTGATCTTTTTTTTTTAGACTTACAGAGTACAGGCTATATGTCCAATTTTGAGCTATTCATTTACAGGTCAAACCATAAAGTGTATTTTTCGTCTTGATCACCAAGTCAGGTGGGCTTTTATTTTTATATTTTTTGTAAAGTTAAAGTCATGCTATTACTTAAACAAGATGGAATGTTGAATTTAAAATTACTATAGCTCTCTGTAAGGCTGGCATGTTAGACTACATTAGGTAGGTCATACATATCGATGCATTGTCACATCCCAAGTAGAACACAGTCTGACTTTGATCTTTTTGATTATTTCTTAACAAACTGAGGTAACATTCGATATACAGTTTTGTTATTGCTTGTTATAGTTGGTTGATTAATAACTTGTAACTTTAATTTATGTTCTTTATATACTATATTCTAAAAGTATAACTTAAAACTTATTAGGGGCGGCATAGCTCAGTGGGTAGAGTTGTCGTCCGGTAATCGGATGGTTGCAGGATCCATCCCCGGTCCTGCATACAGCATGTTGAGGTGTCCTTGAGCAAGACCCTGAACCTCTAACTGCTTCCTGAGTGCCATATGCTGGCAGCTCACTGCTCCTATACAATAGGATGGGTTAAAATGCAGAGAAATTCAAATTTCCCCCTGCGGGACTGATAAGGGAATCCATTTTCATTTTTTTCATAATTAATTTTGCTTATATATTATTCTAAAATATATATCAGATTATCCATTATATATTTATGTACATAATTAAGAAGATCAAACACATCAGGAACTGACAAATCAGAAGCTGTGGGATTGAATCCAGCATGATTCATCAGGAATTGCATCTGGCCTTAATCTCTCCAGCACCATCTAAGTCCGTGTCCACCCCCACGACAGGGACTAATTGTGACACATAAAACAGAATAACTCGTACTTATATCATGACTATAATTTATAACCAGTATACAGTAGTTGTCTGTGTATCTGCATTTGCACATATGTATTGCACATCTGGTTTAACCCAAAACACCTGATGAGCCCAGTTTCAGTATTGATGATGTGTCCAGGGTGCACCACAGGGTGCATTAAAGGACACATCTGGTTTAAAGAGAGGTAGTGCGCGTAGTAGTTACATAGGAGAGACATCTTGACCAGAGTGGACTGTTTACGCAAGTGTCCATAATTGCCCTGTTAATTGTTCATGAGAGAAATGCCTTGTGCGGGGGTGGGTGGGGTGCCCTGTCTGGTAGGAAGCTGTCATGTCTGTATGTCTGTAAATAGCTGTATTTTCGAAGTACCACTACATCTCTCTCTTCTCTGCAATGCAATTGCTCCAGCTATCAGACGGTGAATAGAGATTGATGTGATGTGAGACACTTGCATATGGAAAATTAGGTTAAATGTTATATACAAAAAATGCATTATGTCATTTTAGTCCTGCCCAATATCTGTGTTAACATAATCTACTGCTCCTACTTGCATTTTTATTTTCTTGAAATGAAATCCTAGCATGGATGTTGTTGTTATCAACAGTCCTGTACTTCTATCGTGTGCCAAAGTAAAACCCATCCAACCGAGACGAGCTTATCGTTGTTGGTATGAAAGGAGCTGGCAGACGTGACTTCATCAGATCCATGGAAGAAGTGTAAGGTAGACTGTTTGTGCAGGAGAGGTGTGAAGCCTTTGTGAGAATTCAAGGCCTTGAGTGCTGGAATCAGTGTTGCAACACCTTCTGATTGGCTGAATGTCTCATGAAGCTGACATTCATAGCTGCACTTATAAAGCATGATTTGATCCCTCCCAACCCCATGCTGCTGACAGGCTTAACGGTGATATGAGGGGATGTGTTATCTGCTGACTTCAAAATTCATAAATCTTTGAGATCAGACGAAATTGAAACGCTTGAAAGCTCTGAGGGGAGATTGACATGTCTGAGTGGCTTTGTAGGCATGCGTCTGGCAGCCGCATGCTAATGTGTGTGTGTGGGTGTGTGCGCGGTGCATGGCTATATTGTCACTGGGTATGTCTAATGTTAACTACCGCCAGACACTTGTGATTGGATGGAAGGGATTGCACATGTGTTGAACTTGCTTGTGTCATTACAGATGCACCAAGGCAGTGTGCAGGGTATAGATAGAGTCTGATAATGGAGTGTGATATGTTTGAAGTGACTCCAGATGAGAACGCCCCCCCCCAATTCATTTTCCCCCTATGATTTATCTTGTCTCCCTTCTGTGTTGCCTGTTCATACCAGATAAATTCCAAATTACATCACCTCTTGTAACTCTGTTCGTTGTGTTTTCTGGCTGCCTTAGTATAGAAGGAGGATAATGCATCTGGTATCTCTTAAATTTGAGTTATAACTCCATTTAAGGAGCAGGCCCCACTTTTGATGTAATTATTTCACGTGTTTTGGTTTCCTAAGCTGGTACCAGTCTTGCAGAAGGTTTCACCAGCAGTAACCTTACTGAGTTTTTTAGTCATTCAACAATAATTCTTTGATAAAAGTTATTTGGTAAGATGCTTTTATCTATAATGAAAGGGGCTGTGATAGCTCAGTGGTAGAATACATGCTTCGGAAACTGATGAGCTAGAGTCGGTGGGTTTGAACCCACCATGGGGCATCAGTAAGACCATTCTGCCTTAATCCTCTAAGCTCCATCTAAGCGTATATCCTACCCCACAATGTGGGGACTAACGGTGATACATTCAGGCCTCTCTCAGTCTTGGTGATATTTTAGTATTATAACTAGTTGTAGTGGTACTTGTGGAACGAGTTATACCAATAGAATTAATAGTTTCATTTGTAGTGTGACAAGATTTAATAAGCAGGGCAGCACGGTGGCTCAGCAGTTAGCACTGACCTCACAGCAAGAAGTGATAAATGGTAAGTGGACTAGTTTTTATATAGCACTTTTCTAGTCTAATCACCACTAGAAGCACTTTACAATAAATGCATCACATTTACCAAACTATGCAGTGGGATACAAACCTGCAATGCTTGACTCCAAGGCGTGCACTCTACCTGTTGAGCACTCGTACTGTGCACAGCCATATGTGTAGTCTGAATGACCATTATGTTAATTTTGAATATGGATCCTTTCTTCACTGCCAGTATATTGCTTCTCATTACGTTTGAATGTTTCACTACTAAATGGTAGGTGCGACTATATTGTACAAAAGGAGGGATTTCTGACTTTTCCATTGCAATCTCCATGGCTGTAATGGAGTGATTTGTCTCGGGCAGTAAGGCATAGTGCACTGCCAAGCTTTACTCTTACTTGATTGACATATCCAAATGAGTGAAGGGTCTATAGAGAGGTTCGGGCATATCTTCTTCAGATCATTACGGAGAACATCGGTAATTTCCATCATGAATACGACGGTGTCCCTTGACAAGCTCTCTTCGCACGCCGACATCCATCGGGGAAATGATGGTGCAAGACGGGAGACAGACTCTGGGTGACATTACATTATGAGAGGGGTGGAGAACTAATTACCCCTTTATTACTGGGGAATGAACCCTGTCCCATGAGGCCTTGGCTGCCCCTGATCGAAAGGAGGATTCTGTATTCCGTGTTATTTTCCTCACTTAGTCATTCTCCATGCCTGTCGCGTTAGGGAATGCATGGATTGTTTTAAATAAGAACTCCTATCTCATCTTCTAGTTTGTCTTTTTGTGTTGTCTAGTAAGTACACTTCAGGATATGGTTATTTTGAAATAAGGTCCTAGGGGCGGCATAGCTCAGTGGCATAGCTCAGCGGGTAGAGCAGTCGTCTGGCAATCACAAGGTTGCAGGATCGATCTCCGGTCCTGCATACAGCATGTCGAGGTGTCCATGAGCAAGACACTGAACCCCTAACTGCTCCCCGAGCGCCATATGTTGGCAGCTCACTGCTCCTATACAATGGGATGGGTCAAAAATGCAGAGAAATCCAAATGTCCCCTTGTGGGACTGATAAGGGAATCCTTTCTTTCTTGTTCATTTGAGTGTTTTACTGTTGTGGAGTGCTCACCCATAGGCAGAAACAGACCCTACATGTGGCCATGCCTTTCTATTTTATTTTCGTAAAACAGGTACACGTTAATTTAAGGATTCAGCTGCTGTTTTGGTTAAATGGTGATGGAAAAAATTAATGAGTCGGAAAGACTTCAACACCATTACAACTGAAAATGCTAGGCAAACTGATCATGTAAATGAATAAGTTTTAAGGGAAGTGGAGAGAAAAAAGTCCAGAAAAAAGCACACATCTAGGCCATTGCTAAATGTCAAAATAAGAAATCCCTTTGTTAGTCTCACAAGGGGGGAATTTGCATGCAATATTGCACTATCACAACCATCGGCAGGGAATGTCATCCCAGTTGATGATTTCTGATACCTTGCAGAATCTATCGACCCAAAACTTTGGCCTTACTTTGTGGACAGAGGGATATCTGACCTATTAGACAAATGTAACTAATTAAATGCAAAACAGAGCAATTATCTTAAAATACACCGCACTTTGTGCCTGAAAACATCAAGTCCCCCCAGATGTTGTTCTTTCACAGCACAGGTGTTGAAATAAAAATGGAATTACATATTTGATTCACTCCCATCATAGACAAAACAAACCTAGCCAGCGGTTGAACATGTGCTTTGGTAACTGACAAACTAGAGGCTGTGGGTCCAAACCCACCATTGGGTGACAGGACACTTTAGGTTATATTCACAGCATGGGGAGTAATTGTGGTGTGAAAAATGTATCTCTCTCGCTCTCTCACAGACAAAAAAGACCTCAAGTGTATAATTAGAGGTGATGTGACAATCGGTGATTTGCTGCGGAACTACACTGTTCAAGATGGAAAGCTTTTTTTCTTTGATTCCCTCTGAGAACTATGTCACTGTACAGCCTAGTATGCCAACTGAGTAAATTTTAGTAGCTAACCAGGCTAGTGTGTTTTTTATCCTCCTTGTCTTCTCCACTCTGGTGAAGGCTGCCCTAATAACCATATTTATTTTTTATATTTCTCTTCCCACTAACAATCTCTCCTAAAGATTTCGCTGCACAGTACAGAGCAAGCATGGTGTTGATGCTGTACTACACAGCACAGTCCTGATTCAACCCCTCATTAACCACCGGAAACACCATCCATGGGACTTGGCTGTCACTGCTCATATAAGTTTATAAGCCCATGTCTAATTCATAGAGGGGGTGGTCACTGTGTGTTCACTGTTGTCTGTTTGGGAGGGTTTCAAAGGGAGCTTGCTAGTCAATTTGTGATCTTATTTCAAGCTGGTTAATGAGTACGAAGCAGCCTCCAAGTCAACTGCCGATGTTGATGTCAGTCCATCACCACGAGATGACACTTGCTCCTTTCTAATGTCTATACTAAAAGTAGATCCCATCTTTCTCTTGTATTTTCTCACATTTTTATCATTACTTTATTTAAACTGTATCTTTAGCTGTATCTTTAAAGTGTACTTTATCAAAACTGTATCTCCAAATATCACCAAACTTTTTCCTTCTTAAGGATATATTTAAGAAGGCGGCATAGCTCAGTGGGTAGAGCGGTCGTCTGGCAATCAGAAGGTTGCAGGATTGATCCCCGTTCCTGCATACAGCATGTCGAGGTGTCCTTGAGCAAGACACTGAACCCCTAACTGCTCCCCGAGCACCATATGTTGGCAGCTCACTGCTCCTATACAATAGGATGGGTTAAAAATGAAGAGAAATCCAAATTTCCCCTTGTGGGACTGATAGGGGAATCATTATTATTATTGATATGTGGAGCTTTTTACATGAATATTACTATTTGATGCGCTGCAGCAAATTATGACTTCAAGCTAATTCACATCTGCAGTCCCTACATTTTTTATTTTCTTTTTCTTTTTTAATGGTGGGAGGAAACCGTGAGAATTCCGTGCTGACAATGGGTGAACATGCAAATGGAACATTCACACAGAAACAGGGTGCGATTCAAACCCTGGACTTTCTTGCTGTGAACCAACAATGCTAACCGCTGCACTGCTGTGTCGCCAACTTGCTGGATGTTTTTGATGATACTGTTGAAGCTTTCATCTGCTAACGATCTGCATTAACTTGAACCCTGAAATCACGGGCTAGTTTCTCTTGGCTTTTTGATGGCACTTAGCCTCATGGAAAATATCTAAGATTTTGACCAATGCCGCTGTTCCCATAACAAAAACGTTAACATCATTGCCATAATGGGAATAGTAATCTAGCACGGAAAGGTTAATGGGGATTGCCGTATTGCACATAGCGATTTCACTTTGCCTCACCTGTGACTATAGATATTTTCCTTCCGCCATAGTCTGTTGAGCTATTTCTTGTAAATATGCCCATATTATATCTTTTCACTATACTAAGTACAATATCTTACTGCACCCACTCTCAGATTATTTGCTTTTGTCGTTCATACTTATATGCTCATATTAAGTCTTTTTTTGCATCATTTTCAGTTTAAATTTGACAAGTTGTCACAGTTTCATATGTAGAATACTCAAATTTGTAATAAAATATACTCCAATAGTCCATCCTGACACTGAGGGTTTTGAACATGTGAGGTGAGCTAGATTTAAAAAAATTCGACTCCTGTTGCAACCATGTGTGCTTCCCCTGGGCTTGCTGAGATGCTTTGATCCTCATAAACAAACCCAATTTGGCCAGCCACTCAGCAGGCCAGTATTCACACATGAATCAATGGGAAGATCCCATGCACTGATAGCCTGTAAAAATTGCCTTTTTCTTCTACAGAAGATTCTGATGATTACCCACATTGAGCTGTTTATTAGAGATTGATCGTGGGTTGGAATTAAACAGACCCAACTTGCCTTTCTTCTTTATTTTTCTGTAATTCGTGTGAGCCTCAGTATTCACGTGCATATCATGACAAAGACTAAAAGAGCCCTCAGAATGAAACGCTGGACGTTTTTGGACTGCTCTCTCTAGATATGTTACACTCGCCATCTTTCTTGTTGTCTGTGTCTTTTGCTCTCTCCTTGATTGGCTGTGTTATTGGAACGTTAACATAGATGGTTGGGGCCATTGCCATGAGGGAATAACATTTCACTGTAGCCCGGAAGCGCTTGTGTCGAGTGAGAGTTGGAGGCATTTTGGAAGAAATGTTATGAAGTGCTCTTTGAGAGACGGGTCCCCTTTCATTATTTGCTTTATCGAAGCTGCTGAAGCTACCACCGTTTTGGAAGGGAGGGGCTAGCAAGAGTGGAGTGCCTTGACTCCGACAGCTCTGCACAAATGCATATCAGCCAACTCCAAGATGGGAAATACTGAGAGGTTTAACTCATAAAACATTTAAGGGCTTGCCTCAGATGGCACTTAGGAAGTGTTTAGAGTGGTATACACAGGCAGAGATAATGAGAATCAGAAAGTGGCCCAATGCGAGCTCGAAGCCGAGTACGAGTGAATTAACATAAAAAAGAACTCCACTTAGAGAAGATTACTGCCTCATTTAGGGATTCACATGAGAGACTTCTGGCTTTGGACAGCTCGGTAAACATTGCTGAACACAAACAACTGTCCTGTTATTATTAAAAGAAAAATAATCAATATTGTTGCATTACTTCATCAGCTGCACTTGAATGGTGCCCTCGTAGTCATGTTTGAGTTTTCATGCCCAACTAAGCTTAATTTTCATACAGTTTTAACTTGATTTGAAGCAGAAAATGGGACCATTTGTCCAGAAAATCTCATTGCACGCTCTCTCATGTAATTCTTGAATCCAACTTTAAGTGAATGGGCATGGAAAAGAAGCACCCACAGAGAGATGAACAGGGGGGGGGCAGCAAAACAATTGCTGGGGAAAATACCTTACCAGGATTACTGATCATGCATCAAGACAAATTGCTGGTTAAAAATGTTTGTATCGTCATTTTCTGAGACAGCGCTTTAATGCTTAGATGCACAAATTGGCCACAATTGCCACAAATCAACAGAACGTCCAGAGACAGAAACACCCGGTCTGAAGCCAACTTGGCACTTGGTTAAAAGCTGCATATCTTACATTCATCCCTGATGAAATCAATTCAGTTTGATAACTAGGAGAGAGTGTGCGGAACATGCACGGGCAATGAGGATTTTCATTTCTACATTTCCATTATTTACACCACTTCTCACTTTGATATGAAGGTCTATTGAAATTCTGTGTCTTCTCTCACCAGCGCGAGTTTGAAGGTAAACCCAGCCTTCCACAAGGGAGAAGGCACGACTTAAAATTGATGATGTCAACCTAATGAAACATTTTCATCAGCCAGCAACATTTAGGGAATGTCTTCAATTAATTCCTTTAATGATTTTATAATTCCTTTTTTCCTCTGTACTTCTCTGCTGCCGAGCCCCTGTCTTTCCTTGCCTGTCCCGTAAAATATTGTTGAAGGTTTTGCTATTGCTTTGGGTTACAGGACATTTCTTCTGTTGAATTTACAAGGAACTGTCTTTGTTACCATAGCTATGATTTTACAATGATCTCTTGGAAATACCATGTTACAAAAGCAAAACCAGTTAATTTGATCACATCCGGTTTCTGCTTTTACCATTGTAATGTGTTGTCATTTTGGAATGGCATAGCTGAGGAGGTAGGGGAGTTCTGTAGTAATCAGAGATTGGTTGTTCGATCTCTGGCCCCTGTAGAAAGCGTGTCACGGTGTCCTTGAGGAAGACCCTGAACCCCTAACTACTCCCTGAGTTCTGCACTAGAGTTGAACTCACTGCTCCTATACACTAAAGTGGCCTCCGGTAGTGTAGGGGGCTAAGGCGCTGTTTAGTGCATCTCGGCTTCACACAGCTGGGCCTTCGAATCTTGGCTGCGCCGTTTCCAACCACAGCCGGTGGTCCATGGTTTGTGGTGCATGATTGGGTAAGCCTCACATTGGGATAAGGGTTAGGTTGGATAAAAATATTCTAGGTCTGCCAGTGTACCCCTCTGGGTCGTCCAGTCCTCTTGGTTAAGTGAAGGGAAAGTACTCGCACTTTGTTCTCTGACAGTCAAGCATTGTTTTTCCCGCTAGACCATAATGTGTGAAATAGCAAGGGCTAGTCATCATGTGACTTGGAGGAGACACATGCTATGGCTTCCTCCTTCCTGTCGACACTCTAGAGGGGGTATCAAAGCAACAGACCCAGCAATAGCCAACTCAGGGAATTCAGGTGGGGAAAAAAGGGGATAACATTTTTAAAAACAAAAAAAAACAATAGGATGGTTAAATGCAGAGAAATTCTACCAACCTTGGTCATGTGGCAATCCAACGCCTTCCCTTTAAGTATAATTGACATGGATCTTAAACGGATGTGATGCACGATAATGAAATTAATACAGTGAGACAAATTCACAAATTACGCATGGTAAAATACAGGTAGTTTGAACCTTTAGTGTTGTATGAGAAAGTGCTCAGCTTGGATGTTTGGTGAGCTGAATATCATCTTACCTTGCTGCTTTTACCAAAGGCTGGCAGTATTGTATAATTACATCCATTTCCTTCGTAATAGCTGTTTGATGAAGTATTGCAAAGGTTTCTGTTTTACTGGCTTTTCTCTTTTTTTCACATCATCAGATCAGCAGCATCTGATCACTTGTGATTTTGAGCTTTCTCTGTACCATTCTATCACTCCCAGCATCTACCTCGCTGCCATCACTCAATTCTCTGCTTATGTTTGTTTAATACTCAGTGGAGTTGACTGTCTGGGATTGGTTGTCTGAGCCATGATGCTGAGAGATTCCCAATTGATGGGATGGAGAGAATGGAAGGCAAGAGAGTGAAGGTTATTGGAGAGTGAGCAAGAATGGGTTTTGTTCAGAAAAACATAGGGTGAATAATTTTGCCACAGAAAATATCATCATCAAATGAAATTCGAGACTTTGTTCGGCGGACGTTGTTTTGAGTCTTCATAAAAAACTACAGTTTTCTACAAATAGAACTGTAGTTTTCAGTTCCTTCTTCCAAAGACAGCTTAAATGAAGTATTAAATAATGAGTTAGGGTTGGCTAGTGTACTAGTAAATCCCCAGCTCTTCTAAATTGTACCAAACATACATTTTAATTACCAGTGGGGTTGCATGGATTTGAATGACTCATTACATCACATCAGTTTGTGCTAATCTGCTATACTGCGAGGAAAACATCAAGTTTAGGTCAAAAGGTCAACAGGCTGATCATCTACACACTGAGCAGCTGTAGTCTCATTCATACATATCGTCTGCACCCCTTAGGGCCTTTGCCCGTGAACACCATCCACTTTTAAGAGTCTGTCACTGGCAAACACTCCACATATCAGCTAATACCGACCTGCAGTCCACACAAATCAGTTTTATTTCAGTGGTGGCAAACCCAGAGGAGTGGTCAGCTTAATGGTGCGCCTCGTGGCATCCATCACCATCAGAATATGCCTGATGACTCTGGCCTACGCCCTTTCTTCTCGCCACCTTCATTCATTTGTCTTTGGACCTGATCCAGCTGCTAATGAGGATGTTCTCTGGCCAGGGATGGAGGTCCTCTGCAGTTCTGTGAGGGTGAAGAAGCAATGGCACAGCGGTTACACAGTCCTCATCCCAGCAGGAAAATGGAAACAATGAGGCAACACTCTGGTCTGTGGTTAGGAGAGTGGAATTGGGAGGGGGAAGTAGAGGAATTGGGGGATTGCAGACAAGGAGGGGGAAGTAATTGGTTGGCCCCCAGGGTAGGCAATGGATGGTGGTCTTCCACAACATCTTAGCTGTTTCTCTGTTAATGAGCTGTTTCACTGCACTGCTGGCCCTTCTAAACTCCCAGGTCACAATGCAAAAAGGGGAGAACCGGTTGGCTTTTAAATGTAGCATATGGAGGCAGAGGATATTCAACTGATGGATTGCCCTGGGAAATCTCCTCTGCCAGTGTGAAGGTATCGGCACTGAGGTAGAGGCAGATGTCCACTTTTTCACCAGTGCAGTGCCGTCCTGATGTTGTACAACTGTTTTGCAGTTGGTGGTGAGTATTAAGACCGTTCTAATGCCCTGACAGTAATGGTAATTACCATGAGTTTTTTGATCATGGCATTATTAACAGATGAAAGAGGTGATTAAAAAGTTGCCGGTACATGAATAAAACTGCAGGTAGAATGACTAAAGGCCATAGTTTTTTGGTTGTTTTTTTTTTGCATGTTTGAATGAAAACTACTTTTAAAAGCAGTGAAATAACTAGAATTACTCTCAACTATTATGATTTTTTTAAAATATTCTATGTCCAGCCCAAAATAATTTCAAACCCATAATTTAATAACTATTACAGGTGATACTCCCATGCATGTTTGATTTCTCTCGAGGCATTTTGCGATGTTGTTGACGCGCCTTACATTCTGTTTCTCACTTGTGTTAAGTCATTTTAACACCGTGTTTCAATAAATATTTAAAGAGCAATTTAGTTTCTGATTAGACGGGTGGCTGTAGCTCAATAGTAGAGTGCATGTGTTGTCTGGAACCGATGAGCTAGAGGCAGCGGGTTCGAGCCCACTGCGGGGCACCAGGAAGGGCATATGACCTTAATCTCCTGTGCTTCATCTAAGTCAATGTCTACTCCCTCAATGTAGGGACTAATCATGTCATGTAAAACGTACCTCTCATCATTACATGGTTTGACTAAAGCTTAAAAAAGAGTCAAGCCTGATATGGTGCAGAAACTCGGGTCAGCATTCCTCTTAAACATTGGTCAACCTAATGTGAGAGGTGCCATATCCTGATCTGAAACCTGTTTATGGGGTAGCATAGCTAGCTTTACTTGTGATTGTATTATTATATATAGAAAAAAGCTTCTTTTTCCTCCATCTGAAACACTTAGGTGGCTAGTCTGTCAAGGTCAATGTGCAGCCACGGAAATTCAACTCTAGCATTTTAATGGATCAACTATAATTTCCAACCTGTTTCGTTTGTATTTGCATCCATGCATCCATCCATTTATTGTCAACTGCTTATCTGAATTTGGGTTGTTGAGTCGTGCAGGAGCCTATCCTAGCACTCACTGTGTGAAAGGTAGCAAAACACCCTGGACGGGTTGCCATTCCATCTCGGGTATTGAGTAGTTAGGGGTTTAGTGTTTTGCTCAAGGACACTTCAACACATTTTCTGCAGTGGCTGAGGAGAGAGCCACCAATCTTCTGATTGCCAGATGATCATTTGTGTCTGAATATGTATGAATTTGCTGGTAGACGTTTCATCAGTCCCACCCTGGTTAATGGGTGATGGCTATTTTGATTTTTCATGTTCAGTAAGTAAAACAATTAGACATTTTTTTTGTATGGTTGAGGTTATTGTTTGACTGCTATGGTAAATGTTTCATTAAAAGTTACACGGAATCAACCAGCACTCCTTGTAACAATGTCATATAAAGATGTAGGCATGCCATATCATGGCAACGTAACACCAGTACGGTGTCTCGTGCGTGTGTGCGCCACTGATGTCATGATGTCTTTAAAATTTGTTGGATTAAAAACCCTGCTGGTGTTTAAAGGACCTCATGATTTAGAAATGAAGCATCGTACGCGGGCACAAATCTAATTAAGATTAGAAACACTGAGTGAAACTACTCCAGAAGATCACTCGATGGCAGGTTCTTACTTGAAGAAATGTTCAAGTACTTTCTCGCTGTGGAGAGAAAATCATTTGAATGCAGGATTCTGTTCACTGTCTAACCCCACCCCCCCTAAATTCAAGGAAAATTTAACTTGATACAATCTTCATGGACCAGAGAATTGGAGCTACTGGAGCAGTATTGCACTCACTTTACTAAACCATTGTTACCAAGAGAGAGCTGAGCCAGAAGATAAAGCTCTCAATCTACCAGTTAATGATTGTTCCTACTCTCACCTATGGCCATGAAAGTTGGGTCATAACCGAAAGAACAAGATCATAAGATACAAGCGGCTGAAATGGGTTTTCTCAGGAGGGTGTCTGTTGTCTCTCTCAGAGACACGGAGAGAAGTTCAGTCATTCGTGGGGGACTCAGAGTAGAGCCTCTGCTACTTCAAGTAGAAAGGAGCCAGTTGAGGTGGTTCAGCGTCTAATAATGCCTGGTCACCTCCCAAATGAGGTGTTCCAGGCATGTCCAGCTGGGAGGAGGCCACGGGGTAGACCGAGGACCAGGTGGAGGGATTATATCTCCATTCTGGCCTGGGAACACCTTGAGATCCCCCAGTCAGAGGTAGTTGATGTTGCAAGAGAAAGGAAAGTTTGGAGTTGGTTCCCTGCTGAAATCTGCTACCTCCATGACCCGACACCAGATAGGCAGGTGACAAGGGATGGACAATTTTCATCCTCCACCATTGCATCCATGTCTGCTTTAGTGGAAATGCCAGCGACATGGTTATCGTTAGAAGAGATAGGGCCCACAAAGACATTACTGCACCTCATTTAATATCTTTAAAGTGTAATAAACGAGTTAAATAGTTTTAAAAAACATGATAATAAGCAGAGGCACTGATAGTTTCAATAATACAAATGTGTTTTCCCAGAGGAGCTTTAACCGGCAATTTCCCGTTCCATAAATGGAAGAGATGAGAAGATACCGCCTGGCTTGTCCCTTAAAACAAACCATGACATGCATCCTAAATTTGGAGAGAACCTAATGCTCGTCATTAAAGGCACATTTAGAGACTGGAAGTGGCAGGTCGTCTCTGTAAGATGACTATGTGTCCAGCATAACACACAAGGCACATCCTAATTTAACTCTCATAGACCTCTCATTTGATTTTCACGGACTCGAAAAGGAGGCAATTGACAGGTTGAGTTGAAAAAGCTGTAAAATGGGGATGACATGCAGCGAAAAGAGCGTAAATTTAAAATATGAAAGACAGGAGACGGACTGATGGGCGGACTGACCCAGAGATGGAGTGACTCATCTCTGATGAAAGAAGAGGCAGCGACGGCCACTGTGCTGTGCTTTCACAGGCAGCTAACAAAGAGCTCCTCCAGCCCTTCTCTTCACATCCACTCCTTATTGTTTATTGATGCCTCGCTCCCAGCTTCAGACCGGAGCCGACGATCACCACTTGCCCATCACATCACTTAGAAGCCTTTAGCATGAAAGAAGCTTTTTTTTCAGAGACTTTTCTCCTTGCCTCACTTCAAAGCCCCAGTAGCCCTGATGTTGTGGAAACAAGATTGCCATGTTCCTGAGCTATCGATTCATTTGAGCGCCACCATGACTGATGAATTCCTGCAGTCAAAATGAAGAAGCGATACTTTGACGTTGTAAATGTGAAGAGTCTCTCCCAGAAATCCAAACAAATATCCCTTCGATTGCTTCTGAAAGAGCAAATTAGGCCTGTCTGTTGAAGTGAGAGTGCTACATAATCAACTGGAAGAGAGGAGAGAGTGAGGGAGAGGTAAATGAGTTTGGCTGAATTGATATGCAAATGTGGTGCACCCTGCCTTGAACACCCTTTGCCTTAATTTCCATGGCTTCTCTGTACGGAGAGAGGAAAAAACAGTTTGACCACGAACAGCCACTTTGTTTTAATGGTATTGTCCTGCTCAGAAAGCTACCAGAAAAGCAATCCACATTAACACCCATGAATGCATTCATTTCACATCCACTCACAGCTTAAAAGGGATGTTTTTCTTTCCTCCTCTTTTTCCCTTTTTTGCCTAATTCAGGAAAACTGCTCTTAGTGTGGCTTAACCCACTTTGGGTAAACAACATTTTGTAAAGTTTAAAATCACATCAAACCAACATCACCACTGATCTGGTGTTCTGCACTACTTGTATCTGAATCTGTAGGAAGGTGAGCAGGACCAGGGGCCAAACATAGCCAATACAAACTCGTTTACCTCGCTAGCTTGTCCCTGTGTGTGTCCTGGTCTCTGAAACATGATGACATTGTCTCCCAAGCTGTCTACTATCGCCTAAAGGAGCCCGTCTCACCAATCCATCACCAAGGCTCTGCCACAGTCAGCTGTTTCTCATCTTGTGTTTCAGCCGTTTTTAGCATGCTAGTTTGCTAGTGATGATTATTGTGCTGTTTTTAACCTCACAACTTTTTTTCTCCACCTTGCTGAAAATGCAAAGGTGACATTAGAGCCTGTGGGCACCTAGTCTCGCACGGCCAGATATATCTGCACACTTTGCATGGTGCCAAGGCTGGAGACATGTCTGGCTGAACACATTATTATTATGGCATAGGGGAAAATGCTCTTGCTTCTTTGTATTTCCATAAACTAATCACAATCCTCTTGGGCAGTGCTAACTGAGCCCAGGATTTAAGTGATGGTTCTCTTAAAAAATAGAAAATAGTGTTGGGGAGCTTGTCTGTTTCAGTCTAGGTTGCCAGCTAGACATTTGTTGTTATTTCATGTAGCAATGGGGACTTTAAAATGGTAAAATGTAGGTAGAGGAATGAATGGTGACCCGTCTAAGATGCCTCCCTACCTTTTACCCAGTTTGTGCTGGGATAGGCTCCGGCATGACTCCGCAACCTGATTTTGGATAAGTGGTTGACAATCGATGGATGGGTGGCAGATAGTGGAAGGGGAGGAGAATTCCAACTGAAATAGTTGGCCAATGGCAGCCTATTACCCACAGCCCGCTTTCTGAATGTCAGATTAGTGTACACCTGAGTTATGTTACCTTAAAAAAATTCACACGTAACTTATTTACATCTCCCAAAAACTATTGACTAGCAATGTTTTGTCACATGCATGTGTCTGTTTTTGACCCAATTTGTGACAGAACCTGATCAAAGGTTTGCATCTAATACTGTATGTGATGGTTAAGTCGAAGTCCAGTATCAGAATAGAAATCATTATGTTGAGATATTGGACTACAGATGGCTAAGTTGTGGTTAGATCTGGGTTGACTTGCCATTAATCTAGTATTTCTTTTGGGATATACCTATTATTTTTGCAGCATATTTCTGGTTCCGCCAATACAACATCATCTGCAACTGTTCAGCAATGGCAAGTGATTTGTAACATGTGAACCGCATGTCTTTAGTTTGGCACCACTAAACAGAACAAAAGGCGCTATAATCAGACAGATGTATGTCATTTTAACTTGCTGTCTGATGACTTTGGAGTTACATGTTGTGTAGATTTGGACTTTTTTTTCTTATTTAAAAAGCAGATGTTGCACAGGGCTCTTGGTGCAGGCACAGAGGGCTAATGGACCTTTGATATATGGTTGAAACACGTCTACATGTGTACTCTGTAATCTCAACATTTACATTCATCGTATTTTGGGAAATGTAAATGATTGTTTGTGTTCTGTATTCACAATTGTGGTTGGTTAGAAAGATCCGCTCTGTGAACAATATTGAGAAAAACTATTTGTGTTGATGTTGGTCAAGGCCTACTAGTTATTTTGATAATACAAATTTTATTGCAAAACTGAGTCATTTCATATCAGAAGGAAACCCAATAGAAAACCTGGCAAAAGAAGCCAGTTTGTTTTTCCATCCATCTATCCATCCATCCATCGTCAACCGCTTATCCGAAATCGGGTCACTGGGAAACTGGAGCTTATCTCCGTTCTCATTGGATGAAAGGTGGGGTACACCCTGTATAGTTAACCAGACAATCATAGGGCAGAGCAGTTAGGGGAATATGGTCTTGCTCAAGGAGACCTCAACACACTTCTCTGCAGGTGCGGGGACCAAACCTGCAACCTTCTGATTGCCCACTGAGCCACGCCACCCCTCCAGTTTGTTTTTGGAGAATAAAAATAAAAGGTGACTAGGTTCTCAGTTAATAATGTGGACAGTATGCATGACTTTGGCCCTGCATGGCTGTATGCATCGGGATCTCTGTCAAGGAAGCAGTGTGGTATTGGATTGCCCCTATAACCCCAGAGAACCCTTATCCCACACAATGCATCTCTTAAATGTTGATCTGACTGAGGTTTTAAAATTAACTACAGTAGGGGCAACCTGAATCATTCCAGAGGAAATTCATAACATTAAAACTTTATTGTTTTATCTGAAAAAATGCAGCAAAAACACTGAACGCAAAGCCCCCTCACGTGCACACATGCAACCAGTCTCCCCATGTTTTTCTGCCATGATTCCACTGGGGTCTCCTGCCAAGCTGCTGGGTGTGTGCCCCTTTTAGCCCATGGCCCATGGACTTTCAGATAAAAGGATGTCGCAGGCATCAAGATGTAAAAAGCTTTTCAACTCGTATTTTCCATCAAGGCACTCCCCAGTCAGCAGACAGACTACTTAGGAGATTAGACGTTTTTAGGCACAGTCAACTTATCAGCCCATTGTCTTCACTAGCTGAGTTCTGCATTTGTGTGACCTGCTGCTGGCCAGCCTGTTAAACCGATGCTGGGCCAATCTCCCACACTGGTTTCAGTTAGAATAACCTTTAGAAAAGTCTTGAAGCGGACCCATTACGCGTTCGGTATTGATAGTCTTTCAGCAATTTCAGACCTCGTCTTCAACACTTGGAGATGCGGTACCTTTCCCATTAACATTTAACCTGAAAATTACTTGTTGTCATTATATTCAGATACAAGACATGCATGCAGGTAAAGTTAAGTGAATAACACATGTTGATTGATCATAATTTCAAAAAATTGACATCACTTTTCCACTGACTTAAATCTGGGGAAAAAAATTCCTCCATTCTATTGATCACCTTTTTTCATAATTCCATAACATTTCAGATCTGAAAATCAAGAAAAATGTCCTCATACTTTTGAGGCCCTTTACTGATGTGTTTATTCAAAAGTAAGCCTCACAAAAGTGGAGGTGGTCTCAAAAGTCTTCATCCCTCTTCCTGTTTTGTTTTCTTGGTGCTCGCCATGAGGCCGCACACCAACTGACTGAGATTTTATAAGATCTCAGTCCCTGTGAAAACAGGTGGGAGTCTGTCTTTCCCGTTTAATTTCTGCCCTTTCATTTGCATAGAAATAATATTTTTTAATGATTGGTTCCCAGGTGTCCCACCTGTGTCAGAGCTGTGCTAAAAAGCTCAATTGTTTTTGTGTTTTTTTTATTTTTGGTTTTAAAAAAAAGTAATTTATTTTTTTGGTGCCAACACCCATATCAAGATGCAAGTGATAAAATTGCTTGTTTGGCTAAGCTGAGATGATGTCTCTAACTCGTAGGCCTAATTTCAATATTGCCTCAGGCCGTGTATTTATTACTCTCATATTTCATCAAGTAATCTCCCCAACAAGCGGGTAATAACATGATTTACCAATAAGGGTGAGCCACGTCGCCGGCTCTGAGAACTGAGAGAATTGAATGGTTGGTAGGCTGGGTGCCTAGATTACTAAAACGGTTTTAATGGCACATACAAGGAACACAATGACAAGCAGGAGACTGAGTCAAGATACATGGGGATAATGAGACTCTAATGACATTTTTGGTCCAGCTTCCACTCAAAATATGTTCAGTTTCCAGGATAACATGACAGTTGTATGGTAATCAGCAATTGGTGGTTTGATCCCTGACCCTGCAGATGGCATGTCGAGGTGTCCTTAAGCAAGACACTGAACAACCCCCCAGCTGTCGCTGGGGTGCTGCGGCTGCTCACAACTCCTATACAATAGGATGGGTTAAATGTAGAGGATCATTTCATCGTAGCAACAGAATGACCAGATAGAGGCTTTCCTTTACTTTTTCAATGAATGGATCACTGCATTGTACCCAGCTGCTTTTCAAAATATATTGAATTCAAACCTCTGCTTTGAAAAAAGACCCAGAAAAACTTGAATGTTTTGATTTTCAGTACTTTTCAAGAATGTGGATTGTTACACCTATACATTTTACTGCCCTCCAGGCATTTTAAGATGAGATAACCAGTTAAATGATATTTATTTTCTCACCAGCGGTCATTGTCCTGATGCAGAGTATCAGATTTGGGAACAAAAGGCAATAATTGTGCCTGGTTTATTTTACTGAGATGAGAACCATATTAGAAACACCTCCACCAAGTCAAACAGCACTTTAGAACTTCCCTCCTGATGGTCCACCACCTCTGCCGACACATCACCTGCATGACGTGTGAATTGTGAGGTATCTCAGTGAAGAGCCAGGATGCAGTTATTACATCATAAAACATTAACAACACACACTCACACACACTCACATGAACACACACAGTTCTGGCTTTTAAACTGTACGGCAGGTTAGTGCCTGAGTGTTGCTGACCGCGCCTCACCACTATTAAGAGAATTAAATCCAGCTAAGAGGGCCTCTTGGAGAGAACATAAACTCTCCATTATCTCCCCCTATTGATGGCTTCCTTGATTCCTCTTATCCATCAGCACCTTGGAGAAGTGATTTTTACCGCTGCTCCTTTGATCTGCACCCATCCCTTGTCCTCCAAGGGCCCCATAAAAAAAACAGCAGATGAAAATACCATCTGTTAAACATAATGTTTAAGACGGTATATATTTTATTTGGGTTGGACTGGCAACCTGTCCAGGACATCTCTCTCACTTTCACCATTGTGGGAAAGAGGCTCAGTGCAATTGGATTTTTAAAAAAAAGTTTACAAAAAAAAATTCTAATTTTTTTTTTTTGGTGGTACATGCATACAATGGAATTTTTCCACTGCATTTGATCCATCCTATTTTGTAGGAGAAGTGAGCAGCCGCGGAACCCAGGGACAGTTAGGGGGTTTTGTGTCTTGCTCAAGGACACTTTGACATGTTTTTGCAAGCACTGGGGATCCACCACCCAACATGAACTGATGGTGGTCGATGCCTGATTATGATTTCCCTTTTCTGATTTGATTTTGTTTCTCAAAGCAGTACTGCCATTATAATTCATTCTCCACAGATACATTTAAGGGGTTTGTGCACTCCAAGTAAAGGCAGAGAAGATGTGATGTATGAATTTGTTTGAAATTCATAAGTGGAGTGATAACATTGTCCTGCGTGTTATCACTCGCTCAAGTGAGCCTGTCACATGCACAGCAAAATGAGGCTTTGTTGACAGATTTAGAGGCTTTTACCTGAGGCATCTTGGGCCTCCTGCTGCTGGGGAGTCCTCTTGGAACTGATAATTGATTCATTACCCCTCTTTGCCCCCTATGATGCACATCCGCTGCCGTCCCACTGCACACGGGCCTATGTAATATTCTGATATGAGAACAGATGAACCAGAGAGGACTGCTGCAGTCTACAGATGAAGACAGCAGCATAAGGAGATTATGTTGGAAGTGGGTTTTTTTTCTTATACTTTCCTTTTTTTCATTGGCTCTTAACCTCCATCGTCTGCAAGCAAAGGGGGTTAAAGGAAATATGGGGGGGTACAATGCTGATGATTAAGGATCAGCTGATTAGGCACTTGCACGGTAATCTCAAAGAAAAAAGGGATATGAAATCTCTTGCTCTACAGGCACAGCACTGTCCTCCCTACAATGGCGTCTACCTTCTGCTAATCAGCTTTGTGCCACTGAAAACCCTTTGTACAGTCATGATTATGTATTTAAAGTGAAGCTGTACATCCCTTAGATGCACCCTCCCCCCCAAAAAAGGTCACATCTCCAACCACCACCCACACCAGTATATCCCCCATGCTCTCTCATCTCCAGAACGATCAGCTTTCTTAATGGTCTCTCCAATTCTGACTGCTTTTTCAGCGGTAGAGAAAATTCCTGTTTAATTTAAGCGGGGTAATTTGACCGTAAGAGATGCCTATCCTTGCAGACAGAGTGAATTGATTGAGTCAAATCATGTTTATTGACTCTGTGCCAACCCC
>OMLC01042995.1:0-16544 GCA_900302585.1 Regalecus glesne | reverse complement strand
GAGGGAATTGCACTGCTGTGCCAACACTACTGGCCTTAGCTTGGCCTAATTACAATGACAAAGAACGAAAGAAAGCCAGAACGCTTCCCTGGATGTGGGTGGATCAGGGTGGGGTAACTGGGAGGTGAAGGTAAAGCACAATGGGAGCTCCTTTCGGAGGTAAACTCGGTCGTGGATGGAAGCTGGGGCAGGCAGAATGCCATCGCCTGCAATCCAACTCACCGACTGCTGGCAGGACATGGCAGAGATGCAGCTCAGGAGGCTTCCCCGGTGAAAAACAATCAAAGCTTGTTTCACTTGTGGAGTCGGTGCCTAGCCTCCTGTTTATCCTCTGGGCCGCAGCACCGAAAACAAACGTCTTACCCAATTTGAAGGCCCAGAGGGAGCTATCCTAAATATCCATAACGCATCCAGGGGGCAAAAACATGTCTTATTAAACAGAAGTCAACACGGGGACAGGCGTGCATATCTCAACAACCAGGAAAGACAAACGCAGCATGAGAGGACCATTACTATCGGGGCTGGCACATAGGCGTCATTATGAAGATACACAGCCTGTGCGTGTAGCATAGTGTTCTACATACATCTTTTGGGGCGGGTTTGTGCAGAGATGCGCGGCTTGGGGGTAGAGTGAACAATTGGATTTGGAAAGAAAGGGGAAGGAGTGTGCGTATATCTACACTCACACAGCAACAAAGGATGGGCTGGATGGGGTCCACAGCCATTGTCCACTTACGACAGGACATAGAAAGGGACATATATGTCCAATCCTTTGTTAATTCTCTTCTGTTTCTCAACCAATACCTGGTGGCTACATGTGGTCAAAAGCCCCCCACACTCCCACAGATTTCTGGCCATTCAAATGAGATCTGGATAATTGACGGGGGGAGAATGCCCTTAGAATTCCACACCAATGCAGTCATGTGTTATTGTAGCCCTGGGTAAAAGCAAGGCCATTAATGGTCTGGTTATTTTATCTGCATGAAGCCATTCCAGAGTGATAAATCACCCGCGGCCTGTACGCATGGGCTCAACTCCATTTCCCTGGATTCTTAAGGGGTGTGGGGAGTGGGGGTGGTCGACACGGGTGATGAGATTCCAAACCCCAAACTCTGAGTTGATTTGCTCCGTGGCAGAAAACAACATCTCTCCATGGTTTAAGCCATCCTGAGAGCCTTCTCCACTGACAGGGCAGAATGCACACAACCACCATAATAAATGCCTCGCAGTTCACGGCAACTGCGAGGGGAGGCAAGTCCAGCTGCTGCTTCTTCTCTCCTTTTCACTTGTGCTGTTCCCTCGTCATCGCCCTTCACCCCAAAAGCGTGAAGTTTCTGTTCAAGCTATATTTCACAATCTCCACAATCTTCAGGAACAATAAAACAGCTCCAGCCTGCCAATGACACGCTACCAAAACGAGCTGCATCCCGCTCCCAGCTTTGCTGTCTCTGGTGCCGGTGATCGGGTCTGTGCCTGTAAACACATTCTGACAATGGCCTTTGAGAAGCACACAGGGCCGATCTGCCATGTGCTCGCTCTCTTATATGTTGAGAGCACCTCACCAGGCGAATAGCAGCCAACCCCGGAGGCTATATCTATTATTAGCCTTCTCTAGTGCCATCCCCATGGTCGTCCACCAGAGACTGATACTCCTGACCGGGGGTAAGTACTGGGTGGATGGCTGCTCGCTTCCTCTGACCTGGATGTTCTTCTGGCATGAGGCCAGTGTTGTCTTTTACAAAGCCTCTATTTCACCAGCCCGGGCTTCGCTGGCGGGGTGATGGAAAGTTCTCCCTAATGCACAAGAAGGTGCAGCATGAAATATGACCCAGCTGTCAAGATCAAGATGCACTGTTGTAAAGATCTATTAGCTATTTTTCATGATCACACACACAATTGCATGAGTCCACTGTGTAAAATGCTGGACACAGAAATATATAAAAGGAAGATTCATTTCCCGTTTCTGGTGCAAGGAACTTTCTCTGAACAGCAGATATGTTTAATTCTTATTTCATGTTTACATCTGTTATAACCCCATTCAGTACAAAAATATAGAACACGTCAATGGGGAGAGAGGTCTGATTTGTGTGTCACCATTAGCCCCCATGTTGTGGAGGATGACACGGAGTTAGGTGGAACTTGGGCGATTAAGGCTGTATCCCCTTCCTGATGCCCCGCAGTGGGTTTGAAGCCACAGCAACAGTAAATAAGCTCATCTACATGTAGCACGTTTCTAGTCTAACGACCAATCAAATTGTTTTACAACATAGCCTCTCATTTACCCAAGCATGGGGGGAATTAAGGGTAGATACCCTTTAGGGGTACTACTATAGACATCCATACATTAAAGCTAAACACCTGCACTAAAATCAGAAAAGGAGTGATACTTACAGTCTTTCCAATGCAGACAATCCACTGAAGGATCCATTCTTCAGCTCCTGAATCTTGTTGTTGCTTAAAATTCTGAGGGAGAAAAGAAAGCTCAATTGTAAATTGTACATGGAGGACAGATAAAAGTGATTATTATCACTATTATTATCATCCATCATAAACTACTTATCCAAATTGGGTGGTGAGAGAACTGGAGCCAATATCAGTCTTCATTGGGGAAAAGGGAGGGACATAGCCTGTATTATATCATTATTTATTTATTCATTATTATTAATATTATTAATCTTGTGTTATCACATAACTTGTAATTCCAGAATAGCTCTGTTATAATGCTATAATGGGATATACAAATAAAATTGACTTCACTTGACACTGATCAAGTTTGCAAGCATGCATGCAAGTATAGACCACTGACTCTGAACCCTGGAGTAGTAAAATCCCATGCATGTGTTCTGTTGTGGTACTGTAACGCACCACATGCTAGAACCGTCTCCATTGGTTTCACTGGCTATATGTAAATGCTCACAAGCTGAAGTCTCTCCCTGCTTCCTGTACATTCCCACAAAATACGACAGCTACTGAACAATAAACAGTCAGCCTCCAACCAGTCATCAACACATCATTTGTATTTAATTTTGTTTGCTTCAGATGAATTCAATACAATTTTGCCTCTCACCAAGCAACCAGTAGGCCGTGTGCCACTGGGACTGCCAATAGTTTGTTGGGTCTTGTTCTTCATCCTTCTTAAAGTATAATCATGCCCTCAATCATATTCTGGTGACATACCTAAATGCCTTCTGTCTGACAAAGCCTGTCAATACTGGATAGGATTTCAACACTGGCCGACAGGCTGCAACTCCACCGAACTGCTTTGCAAATCCTAAGTATGCAGGCTACTGGATGGAGAGTTTCAAGATGAAACTTTGAAAGAGCCTTATGAGGCCTAATCCGTCAGTCACTCATAGAGACAAATATGTCCTCACACACCCATGGGACTTTTCTACCTCTCAGGACTGTCTGACAGGCAGCAGTAAAGCCTGATGGTTATTTGTAACTCCTCCTCCATAACATTCATAGTCCACCTCTTGCCAACGAGACATCAACCAGGCTTGCTAAGACACTAGTGTCAGCCTATCGGTGTCTACATTCGGAGGTCACCAATGTTCCCCACTGGTCTCCACGACAAACTCCAGGACTAAGAAAAAAAAACATTGGTGAGTGAGAACAAATTCATACGTATGTATGATTGCTGCATAAGGGCCGTTGTGGCCTCTTCTTATTAGATCAGAGGAAAAAACAACCTGATTTTCATCCCTTGCCTTAATGATTTTTAATTGGTGCCATGTCAGCCCTCATCCACCCATATCCAAGATGAGATGAACCATTTTCCATAACAGCCATTTGGCTATGACACCAAAAGGCCTCATAATCTGATCTGCGGTAGCCGGGGACTCACTAGTGAGGTTTTCCAACTGACCCCGATTAGGCCTCATTTATTCAAGGACTTAACAAGTATACCTATGATCACAGACGGGAACCACCCCAGGCATTTGGATACAAAGTTGCAGATTGTTAAGATGCTTGCTCAGAGCTGCACATTGCATCCAATTTATATCGCAGAAAAAAAGGCTGCGCTGCCATTTATGCAAGTCCAGAACAATTCTGAGACTCCTTCTTCTGCAAACCGCACAGCACAAACCCTTATTGAATTAGGCGCAGCACTCAAAAAGGGCCCGTCATACAACAAGGAACACTTTGTGGATGGGGCACTGGACCAGCGACTAATCCAAATATCTAGTGGGGAAAAAAATGAAACAAGGTACAGCATGGAACGAATTTGCAATCTCATGTTGGCTGCCACTGGGTTAACCTACACTTCAGTTCCAAAATAACTCAGGATGGTCTCAGCCTACCCGTACAGTGATACAACTTACACAAATACTGAGACGGTTCAAGACGACATCACAGTCAAAGTGTGAATACTTGGCTACTGCTGAATGTGACGATGTTCTACTATCAAGTTAAAATACGAACGCACGCGTTCATCTGACATAGCTAAGGACAACAGCTCCAGCTCCAGTGTCCATGTCCCTGACACTCCCCATCTGCTTCAGTTCTCTCCATAAAGCTCCTGACCATATTAACTCACCAGAGAGAAGCAGGCAGGGGCTTGTGGACAGTTTATGTCTCTGGCCAGCAGGGAGGGGCTCGGGAGGGGATGCGGTGGCTGACATGCATGCAAGCGACACCCGCAAACCTGGTCCATATTGGAGCCATTAGGGGGTGTTGAGGGGGCTGTTTTATGATGAGGTTGGACAGTGGAGACTCGTAGGAGATTTGCTGCTTCCTTTCTGACCCCGTACACAGAAAGAGGGAACACAAACGGCCCCGGTGTGACATGGCTGGCCTTGCTGCATGCTGAAAAGCCAGATGTTGGGAAGCGGTGAAGTAGAACACTGCAAAGTCCATCACAACCTGTGCTCATAAGATCTGATGGAACAGACAGATGCCAGGCCTCCCCCAAAGACTTCACAAAAACTCTAATTTGCAATGAAAAATAATTGGTGCGGTTCAGATCCCGGCCTAGTGATGATGATGATGACTTTGTCATATGAAATAGGATGGATGCATGAGGCTAGCATGAACCAACGACCATGGCTCCAAATTGTTAAATAAATTTAGCAATTTCAACTTCCCTATGGGGCCGTGGTAGCTCAGCAGTAGGACACGCGCTTCAGGAACTAACAAGCCAGGGCCTCTGGGTTCGAACCCACCTCAGGACGTCAGGAAGAGCATCTGGCCTTAATACCCCACATCTAACCCCACACCGCCCAATGAGCACTGGGATAGGTACCACCAGATCCGTGACCTGACTTTGGATAGTAGTTGACAAAGACATGACATGACTTTCCTCCGATATGATTTTTGCCCCTTTTTCCCGCCTCACTCAATTAAGAATGGAGAAAAGATTTCAACTCAAGACAAGTCATATGAGGTGACATTGGGGATAAACCAAACAAGTTCTATACATCTCAACTTCTCCTTTTGGAGAACCATGGCTGGGTTTACGGAGCAGATATGGGTATTTAAAATGGCACCCTCACATAAATACACTAGCTCTTGGGATTCAATCAATTCTTTTTGCAAATATACACTTCAAACCCTTGTGACTCAACTGAACATCAAAATAAATCTGCGTTTTCTCCCGGGAGTTATATGAGCCCCTTCTTGCCCCTCCTTCAACCCTTTCCGGCCTTATTTTCACACACACACAAACTCCACTACCGACACTATCCCATACTTGTCTCCCCCTCGAAACAAGCGTGACCTCTGCAAGGGAGGTGGCCTGGGCTGCAAGGTCGATAGTGTTCTTCATGCTCCGTTGGTGGGTAAAATTGCTGACCAATCATGTCATTTGCTCCTCATCTGGGGAAATTTAATAAAGATTCAGAGCTGGAGCATCTGTAAAAAGCTGTGGGACATTAGCATAGAGACTGTAGGTCAGGGTGAGGGATGTTTGGGTTGGTCACAGCTCAACAAAACAAGCCTGTGGAAAGGAGCTGGCCACAAATATTCCAGAACATTTAAATCAAATATTTGTTTTCTGCATCTGGAGATCGCAGTCTACAACTGTGTTTTGCAGAGCAGTCAATCACCTAACACTGTGCGAGTGTGTGGTCGACTGTCTATTGTTCATAACAATGAAAGCAAGGTCCTGTTATCCACATACCATGTGCTAGTATGTCCGACATATGTTTGTCCTCAAGTCAAATTCCACTGCATTTACTGTGCTTGGCAAACAAACTGTGATACAATCCAAAGCTATGTTTATGCACACAGCTGTATTTAAGAGTCCGCAATCTTCTGCATGGATTACTATCTGAGCTGAAACATCTCCTACGCCGTTATGACCTCTGCAGCTAAGACCTTTCCAGTTTCCCAACCATCTGTCTTGGTTGGGTCTTGGGGTTGTCGGCCGTGGCTCCCATACCAAAGAACAGTCTGGAATTTCTCTCAGCTAGGGCCTATCATGGAGGAGGAGGAGAGGAGTCACCCTTATCTTGATGAGAAAGATAAGACTTGTTTGAGCTCAAGCCAGGTCCAAACTGAGCTGGGATTCTTGTGTTTTTCACAGAGTGTGGCCTAGATGTAATAAATCTGAAACCAGTTGTATCTGAAGCTGGAATTTCAGGTGCCTAAATCAGTTTCTGCACCTCGCCCAGCTGCCATCTTTTGCACACCCAACCATGCCGGAGGAGGGATCCCTCGTGTGATGCTCTCCTTGAGGTCACTTCCTTCTTTTTCTTCTAAAATGTGTCCTCTCAAAGCCCTCTGAGGACAACGGGTCCTGTCTAGTGTCATCTACTGTATCCAGCTGCCTATCACTGAGAGATGAAGCCCTCTCATCTCTAAAGGGGGGTTACTTGACATCGTCAGTCATGAGGTGGCACCAGTGGTCTCCTAAACTTTAAATCCATCATTGAAAGTACAGGCTTAGGTTGTGTGAGTGACATTTAAAAGAGTGGAGCTGAAATACAAAAGGGCTAACCAACACACCACCACCACTGCCTCATACAAATGCAGGTTTAAGACCTATTGGTGATTTGCTCATGCTTGCGAGGCTCATGTGCACAGGCAGTGGTATGAACCCTAACATGCACGTCTGCGATGGTGGGAGGAAACCAGAGCACCGAGAGAACACCCACCCAGACACAGGGAGAACATGCAAACGCCACACAGAGAGGACCTGGGACAGCATGGGATTTGAACCCAGCACCATCTTACTGTGAGACAAAAGTATTAACCAATGGGCCACCATGTGACAGGTTACACATGCATTTTTCCACAGCGTGTATAAAATCAGCCAAAAAGGCCACATGTTCTACCAGAAAAGGCTGACATGCTGATTTTTCTACAGAGAAAAATGCTAAAAGCTGGTGTCAGCCCATGATCTCAGTGCTTCAAAGCATTCAGTTGTTCTACATGCTCCAGTAAATTATTCAATATGCCCCTGTTGGGCATATTATGTTGCTGTCTGGCTGTTGGCAACAATAAAAAAAACAACTTTCCTTCATCAAACATGGTGTTATGTGTCACAGTTAGCTCCCATGCAGTGGGCATGGATGTGGACTTAGATGGAGCATACGGGATTAAGGCTAGTCGCCATTCCTGATCCCCACAGTGGAGTCAACCCTGCGACACTTGTCTTGTATTTTCCTGATACACATGTTCTATCACTGAGCAACCATGCCCCCTTTGGTCTTGCAAACAACTGAAATTTAAAGAAATTTAGAAATAAAATTTAAAAAAACTTTAAACACTGACAAAATAAGGTGAAGTGGTGTCTCAAGCACTGGCTTACATGAGACACACATGTACCAGTACCAAAACCAATAAGATCCTAAGATGTCCAACTTGAAATTTTTCCAAATCAAATGTATTCTCATTTGCCTTCCTAAGCATACAAAGAGCCGCGCTGCTCAGAGTTTTTAATTGTTGCACATCATCTGATGCTGGCAAGTGTCCCCTGGCTGCATGAGTCTCTTCTCAGTCTCCAATATAATATCCCCTCCACTTAATTGTGTTATGTCGTGGCAGCGTCAGCTGGTTGAGTTGAAAAACTGAGCACACTCAGGTCCTGTAACAGAATTCACATCTGCCGAGGAGAGCTGAAAAGAGCAGTTGTCACACAAGCTCGCCGAGTCCCATCGCCCTCCCGAAGTCATAAGCCTGGCTGTATCGCTTTTCAGCTTCCAGCAGGCCAGGCTATCAGGAGGAGGTATGGAGTGCATTCACCTTACAACTTCCTCTGCCTGAATGGGGAAATAATCTGCCGTGCAAACACCGCAACAAAAGAGGATCAGCAGTGAATGGGCAGAGAACACTGGCCATCACAGGGACTTGGCTAATGTCTTTGGTGAACGGACTCTGAACACCAAATGGCATGTCTGCGATTAAATCTGAACTCCTGATATAACCTGGAAGAGGAAATACTCAGTAACTCTGAGAAATGACAGGCTGTTAAAATGACCATCTGAGTGCATATGCAGCTGCGAGTGACTCGCCCATGGAATTCTGTTTTCCCTCTGCAAACATCAGGACACAGCAAAGAGAAACACAGGCGTGTTAGTTTAGTCCACAGGTTTGCCTACAAAACAAAACAGAGGTATCCTCCCTTACCGCCCGACATACACGACACCACACACCTGGTCACTATACACACAAATCCACACAGGGTGGCATAGCTCAGGAAGCAGGGTGGTTGTCTAGTGATGGGAGATTGGTGGTCCAAATCCTGGCCCCTGCAGAAAGCCTGTTGAAGTGTCCTTGAGCTGAATCCCCTAACTACTACCTGAGCGCCGTGCTGCGGTTGTGCTCACTGCTCCTATACAATAGGATATGTTAAATGCAGAGAAGCAATTCCACCAGCTTTAGTGGTGCGGCAAATAGAATACTTTCACATCACACACACAGCTAAGAGGCTCTCTCTTGGCATGACAACATCCCCTTTGAAGGTGAGGGCACAATGACAAATCAGATGACAGACGTGATGGAAAGAATGCAAAGCTTCCCAATACAAGCAGACCTCAAAAACACCAGGCAAGAGAATTCAACAAGCAGCAGCAACAGTTACCTTCAGATATCAGGTGAATTTTAAGCAGAAAAGGAGAAATGAAGAAAGGTGAATCAGATATGTCATCGGCTGGATGAGAAAATGAGAAGTTTCCTCCAGGCAGACACGTGGGTAAAAATATTTACGCCATTATATCAAAAGATGTTTTAATAACAACTACACGGAATCGATGCAGCTTCCACGTCATATCTCCATGGCTCATTAACTGCAAGTCATTAACTCCAAGTTAACTTTCCACCTCGGGCTGCCATGAAAACCCTTCTGTGAAAGATCGAGGCTTTTATCCTCAAAACTAAGGTGTCCATGGTAGAGCGCATGCTTCAGGGACGGATGAGCCAGAAGTTGCAGGTTTGAATCCACCACGATACATCAGGAAGGGGATCCAGCCTTAATCCCCCAAGACCCATCTAAATCCATGTCCACCCCCATAACATTGTGTGACATATAAAAATTGAACTCTCTTGGCCTCAAGACTATTGTATTTTAGTTCTTTCATGGAAATGTTCAACTTCCAAATCTGGACTGGGGTAGCCTGATAGAAAGATCATATCATTGAAGACAACTGTGAAAGGAGGCTAAGTGATTTTCTTCCCCCATCAGGTTTAGGCAGCATGACGGCCTGGTGGTTAGTGAGGTCATTCCCCTACCCGAGGGCCCAGGTTTGACCTCCCTTGAGACTACGCTGCCCCAAGCACAGTTTAGATTGAGTTACTTAAAGCTGCAGCTGCCCTGCATTCACCGACTGACTCTACCCCGAACAGGTTAAAAACCTCATTTTCACCTGTAAATAATAACAACAACAATGATAACCATCATCATCACCATCATCATCATCTACTTTATAGGGACAGTGCATATAAATGAACATTTAGAATGTCAATACACCAGATTTAGCAACCCAGCCAATTTTCATCTGTTATCCCAAGCAATCAGGGATTCAGTGTCATGCTCAAGGGCACTTCAACACCCTTTCTGAAAGAACCGGGGATCAAATGACCATTCTTCTAATCACTGGATGACCACTCTACTTCCTGAACTATGCCGTCCCTTATCTCTATCCGTTACAGGAGTAACAGATAGAGATAAGGGAGATAGAGATATCCATTCACAGCCATAATACTGAGTGATCTTCCATTTCTCTGCAATGCCATCAAAACTGTGTGTAAGTGTCTCAACCTCTCCGGTTGACAGCTTGTGATATGTGAATTTCTGGGCTACGCTGTGTGAGGACATCTCAACAACAATGCCACACACTAATGTTTTAGCCAATGCCACCGAATGCTGATAAAGATGCTGATTCAGAGAATTCCAGAACCCTGCACATCTTTGGGAGCATTCCAGACACAGAGATTCGACTGCTCAGCACTACTAATGTGAGCATTATCCCTACAAACTTAGGCTATATATAGACATAATGTTGGAAATTGTGATTGTTTCCCTTGAGCTTATCTCCATTTCCTGTTTGCAGACGAGGAAGGATGGAGAGGGAACCAGATGCATACTTGACCATAACTCATGCTGTCAGTTCCTGCTGTGAACCATGACAGTTCAGCATATTCTGATGTATCACTGACATGAGACATCACTTCCTGCTACCAAACCGGAAATCCATGCCTTCATCCTGGCATTTATCCTGCCCTGCTCTGCAGGGGAGGGAACAAGGTGCGTCTGGCTTGGCAGAACCAGCCCAGGTGGTCCTGAACATGGATTCTGATCACACTGAACGAGTCTTGAGGAGAAACGTGAGCTGGCCGAGTTAAAACTAGCAACAGCAAGCGTCCATATAGTAGCCTCTCCACGTCCTCTGAGTAGCTATGTAGGCTGAAACATGAACAGGTAAGTGAGAAGAAGCACAAACACACACGCCCAAACACCCAACACATGCAAAGCAACTTATCCCACCTTGTGGGGCAAAGGTTGCATTCAAGCCCTTGTGTTCAGAGTCCTGCACTGAGATGGGAGGCCTGAGCAGCTGTAAACACATTTGTGTCATTTCCTCTCAGATTACTGGGGCATGTGGTATAATTTGGACAGCACAAGTGCTGGGAATGCATCACTTATCCTGCTTCAACAGAGGAGCATTCTGTTGCCAGACTATGCCAGAACAGCAACGGACAACTGCATGCACTGCATGTTGAGGTGAACACAGTCCAGACTCAGTTAGGCCTGTCAGAATGATACTGCCTCAAAGTTCCATGTGTACGGGCCCGGCAAAGCAAGGTGCATGTCAAACGCTATGGCCCACTGTAGGACAGACAGGGACTCTTACTTATGTGCTCTAAGCTTGAGATCGATTTAATGGCATGGTATTAAACCAGTGACCAAGATAGACCACAATTAGACGATTAGAGAGGCGTTCATTCAGAGGACTGCACTTTTGGTTTCTGGCGATTGGTTTTGATTGGGAAGGGTCTGGAATCAAATAAAAATCCTCAGACACATTCCAGATTGCTGAGGTGGAAAACAGGACGTTTCAGGCCAAAAGGGTGTTTTAGGTGCTTTACGATGAACAAGTCTCTAATCACACCTCACTTGTATCACGGCTTCAGGCAGGGTCTTTAATTAAGAGGCAGGAGGGCGTTTCCATAGATGGTTTAGGAATTATTTAGAGTGCTGATGAAAGCAAGTCAGGCAGACATTTGGGTCCGGGTACCCGCACACATGGATATGCACAAGTGTGCATATGCACATGCATACTACACATAATAAGTATTTCATAGATACACACAACATCCATGTGCATATGTACCAAGTCCTAAATGGCTACCTGATTTGCTTTAAACTACTTTGAAATTGTCCATGACATGCGCTCCTGGCTGTTAACTAAAGACCTCCCCTATGACACACATAATTAACATGACCCTGTAGTTCCTCATTCGTGTCTATTTAGACAATCAATGCATTTTTCTTTCTATCACTGATCTGAAGCCAGTTGGACATGTCCTGTCATGTTATTGTCCACCGCTTATCCAAAGTCCGGTTGTGGATCTGCTGGAGCCTGGGTGAAGCCGGGGGAACACTAAAAAACTTAATAACCAAATAAACTTCTGATCCAGTTGAATTGATTCACCTCTTTTTGGGACAGGTCACAGTTCCATCACAGAGCTTGAGCAGTTAGGGGTTCAGTGTCTTGCTCAAGGACACTTTACATTGACATGCTCTCTGCAGGGGCCGGGGATCGAACAGCCAATCCTCCAATTATAAAACTACTGTCCTACCTCCTGAGCTACACCAGCCCCATGCAAACCAAACCATACATGTTAAATCTACAGTACTGAATATCTTTATTTAACTCTGGGTTCAGCAGGGTCTGGTGGAGGAGGGTGAACTTGACACCCTCTTTTAGAGTGCGAAGGCCAAACACATGGGATTCATGTTGGCCAAATAGACCAAGGTTCAGGGAAAATGCAACCCAACAGCTGAGGCTGCCTCAGTTTAAAGCAGTCTAGACTCAGTGTCCAGGCCACTGTCAGCCTGGCCACAAGACAACGAGAAAAAGTTGTAAACCTGGACCACAGCACCTCCAGTGAGGATGAGCCCATTTTTACAGATCATAAATTAGCACCCCTAAACTATCCAGTAAACGGGAACTACCGTTTCATGACCACTTTTTCTGCAGGGATCTGTGAAGCATCTCCATAAGAGGAGGAATTCAAGCTTGTTGTTTTTTTAAAACTTGTTTTCAGTAGATGACAAAAAGGCCCAGAAGCCCAAAGGAAGTCCAGCAGTAGCTGGGAGATATGGCAGAGTCTTGCCAGCATTGTCGTCTTGGACTGTCTAATTACATCCCTGTTGTCCTGTGGAAGTCATCCTTGACACAGCATTAAAGCTAAAGGCTATGCCACAAGGAGCCAAGCTCACCCTCATATCCATCACTGTCAGTCTGAACAAGATGAGAGACTCCATACTCAGAGTGGATGTGTACAATAAAACAGCAAATCTAGGCTAAAGCCTACTTGTAAGGTCCGTCAGCGACTTCACTCGACAACACAGGCAGAAAAGTTCACCTCAGATTCATAGCAGCCATCTCTTCCATCCACTTCTGCTGTGCAAAGCTCAACAATTGGTAGGATTTTGAAACGTTCTCCTCATCTTTATTTGTTATGACCTTTAAATCTGTAGAAATGCACAGGGAACCTCATTGCTGAAGGCGCCTTTTCATTAAATGCAGCAATGAAGCTAATCTGCCTCAGCCATCTACTGCAACATATCACCAGCTCAATCCACCAAAGCCCTGACAGGTTCGTAGACACCCTTGAATGCTCAATTTATTCTCTTGTTTCCTTCCCATCACTCTTCTGGGGTCTTTTGGGGGACATACAGCTACACCACTAAGTTGTTAAGAAATAGTTGGTTTTTTTCACACCTCATAATGGTTTGTGTGGTGCAGGAGCTCAGTGGAAGAGCCTGCGCTTCAGAAACTGACAAGCCAGATGTTGTGGGTTCGAGCGTCAGGAAGGCAACCAGCCATAATCCCCCAAACTCCATCTAAATCCATGTCCAACCCCACAACACGAGAACTAATGATGACATGTAAAAACGGACTTCTCATTGGGGTTAGTGTGTGCCGTATGCAATGGTGTAAGAATATCTCTGATGTAGTTGCACTACATAAACACAGTGTAGCTCGCTCAAACAGCCTACACCAGAAGCAACGAGAGCACTGCCATACAGACGCAGATTACCATAGAGGACAAACACGCAACTACTGTTACATGGGGTTTTGCCTTGGCACCATCATAGTGTGCAACTGGGAGGAAGGTAGGCTATATATGGGTGACGATGAACAGATTCAAATATAGTCTGGTGAGTCATGTACAAGGACAAGTCAACATACAACTTATCCAACTTATTAGACCCAAAGGCATATGGGACATTGTCACTTGTAGCTAATGCAAGGTGATATGGAAAATATCATCTCAATAACCACAAGGCATCTTACATGATATCCGCTAACTGATCCAAACGTACAGACATATAGGAAACATAGAAATGTAGGTCATCGATCTGCATTATCATTTGCCAACAAAATAATGCATCACGAGATAACATCTACAATTCATTCTGATAGAATATCAATGAAAGATGATCAATAATACTGAATTACGGCCCAACCCTGTTTGTAACACACATGTTGGAGATAGATCATGTGAATCATGAACATCAACTTGAGGTAATGTTAGCTATTGGCTCTCGAACACACAGAGGTGGCAATGACAACATTTAGCGATAAACTGCATTTCAACTGTTCATAGACAGACAATCATTACATTACGAGTAGATGGATAGATTATTTTATTATCTACATGACAAAGGCCAGTGGAGTTTGTTCTCTGCAGTTAACCCATCCTATCATGTAGGAGCAATGAATGGCTGCAGCCGTAGAACAGCGGGAGCAGTTGGGGAGTTCAGTGCCTTACCCAAGGACACCTGGACACAACTTCTGAAGAGGCATGGAATTGAACCACCAACTTTCTGACCACTAGAGGACTGCCCTCACTCTTGAGCCATGCCACCCACTCAGCATGCTGGCACGTTTCCATCCAACCAACCACCACCAAGTAATTCCATTGATAAACCTCTCTGGTTGGAAGGAGCCCTAATCGATGAGATCACCTGGTTGGGCGATAGGTTGGATTGGAAATCTGCACTTGGACTCACCATGGCCGTCTGTGTATGGTGGAATGCCATGACGGGTGCCTGTGGCCGAGATGTGCACAGGGTCAGCCCTGTGAGTTAGCTATCAGCAACAGGTTAGCTATCAGCTAAGGTAAGCGTTGGGTTAAGGTTAGGGTGAGGTAGAGGTGGGGGTTAAGTCAGGTTAGGTTAACTTTAGCTAAAGTTCAGTGAAATGGAACTGGATGAGACACGGAGAGACACTCTCCCTCTTCCGTGGCGTATACTTACAAAGTGACAGTCCTGTTGGGGAAGGAGTCGGGGGGCAACACCTGATGGAGTTCCATGTTGCTGCAGACCACTTTCCTGTCGGCCGTGGCCGCCGACGGCAGGGTCTTCCCGGCGCTCTTGGAGCGTTCATCATACGACTTGCAGTCAGACGGCACCGCAGACCGGCCGCCGCCGCCGAGCAGCAAAATCACGAACAACTGCAGCTGATGTAGCCTCATTTTCAATTAAGTCGAGGCATCGGCCCGGAGCCTTAGCCTAACGTTAATGTTGGACAAAAAGTGAGAAGGCTGATAAGGCGGTGGTGGCGGTGGGGAGGGTGAAATAGATGGCCTGCGAGATATATGCAAATGTGGAAGTCGCAGTCAAAATGCCTTTAAAAAAACAAATATATCCTCTGCCATGTTGCGAACACGTAGATATTTTCTAAAAAGTGGTTCGACTCGACCTTCCTCCTTCATTTCTCGCCAGGCTTTGGTTCTATTCCGGCGGTATTGGAGCCAGCAGACGTTTCCTTCTTTGTTTGCCAAACGACTCATTTGTAATTCCGCTCCGTCCTGGCGTGCTCCTCATTTCCTAGCTGCTGGGGAGACACGGCACTGCATTTCCTGCACTTCCCCAAGGGAGAAAAATGTCACCGGATCACCACAAACACACTCATCGGTGGAGCTATGTCCTACCTCGCCCGGCAGATTGACGTGGAGCCCGGCGAGTGTGGAAAAAAACCCCCGCTGTCTGCCTCTTCTGAGTCAGCTGCAGACATGAACCAGGTTATCAACACGTACGGCGCAGTTCTGCGAATCCACCCCCCCCTCTGTCCAAAAACGAGAAGGCGAAAAAACTTTATCCTGAATATCTCCTGAACTACTCCTCCTTTTAGTCCTTTTTACAGACTTTCTCTGTCGCCTGTCTCCAACTTTAACCCACAACAAACTGTTTCCATCCCTGACTCGGGGGGGAAGAAATAAACAGTTGCAAACAACAGCATTTGAAAGAAGCTCTTCGGGGCTGGGAGTGGGATTACATGTCAGTTATCGATCATGTAGGCTACCTTATTCAAATCAGAGTGACGGCAGTAACTGGACCTTGACTCTTGATCTCGGTTTTCTGTAATCCACAGCGGCTCCGCCAGTCCATTAGGAACTCCTCTACCAGTGTCCTCCCTTGGCCGCCCCGGGCTCCATGTTGCGTTTCCACATCTGACGTCACCGCAGCCGTCCACCCGGAGAGACCGCCTGCTCCTTCACGTTTCAGCCGCGGCGGAGTCCGTGTCCCTGTAGCCCACATTCACGACCACCACGACTCCTCAAGTGGGCTTCTCTGTCTTGTTTCCTCTGGGAGAGAGAGATAGGGACAACCGGAGTTAAATTCAAGGTTGGACACAGTTACTCGCAATTAGCTATAAGACGGTCCCATCCCTTGTGTGTGGAAGGGCAGATGTTCTACTTGTTGCTGTTGTCGTCTCGTACATTTTTTCACGGGTTTTCCGCTCTGGATAATCTGTGGCGATCCAGCTGATCATCCACAGGCGTTTCCATCAACATGTTGCTATTTTCTCCACTTGGTCAGATGGAAATGTAATAACCAGGCGCCACTTTCAACTGGATGCCAGGGA